>VMBQ01000689.1:585739-596451 GCA_007657795.1 Dreissena rostriformis | reverse complement strand
TGTGTAGACAATAGAGGTCACAGTTTTCATCCAATCTTTATGAAATTTGGTCAGAATGTTTATCTTCATGAAATCTGGATTGGGATTGTATTTGGGTCATCTGGGGTCAGAAACTAGGTCAAATCAAAGAAAAACCTTGTGTAGACAATAGAGGTCACAGTTTTCATCAGAACTTAATGAAATATGGTCAGAATGTTTGTCTTGTTAAAATCTGGGTTGGGATCGAATTTGGGTCATCTAGGGTCAAAAACTAGGTCACTAGGTGAAAGTTAAACACAAAATGTGTAGACAGTAGAGGTCACAGTTTTCATCCAATCTTAATAAAATTTGGCCAGAATGTTAATCTTGATGATATCTGGGTTGGGATTTTATTTTGGTCATCTGGGGTCAAAAACTAGGTCACCAGGTCAAAGCTTGAAAAACCTTGTTTATCGTAAACCACAAAGCACGCAGCTTTGATATTTGATATGTGACAAAGAGTGTTCAAATCATGCCACTGGGTAAGCTCATTTCACAGGTGAGCCATCTAGGGCCATCTTGGCCCTCTTGTTACTTTTTTTGCTAAAAGAGAACATTTTTATTTATATACAATATGTTTTATTGTGTTGAATACAATTTATATATTTGTACAAATATGCTGATATATTTATAATTCAAAATAGATATGCATGAACATAATAATAATCAATTGATATTGTAGTCACATATCTTTAATTTATATTTTCTACAATTTTTTAGTTATGTTCATACATGAAATCTTTCTGATCCATTTTATGATTTATTATTTACAATAAATTCATATTCCATTTCCCTGTTTTTATGTTATTTATTGCATTGCAATTGCCTCTACTACACGAGTTAACCCATAGAGATGTTTGAACATAGTTGGGACAGTGCAGTTACACGTATTAAGATGACAGTCCAACTGGCAAGTCAAAATGCCTGATTTGTTATGCCCCCTTCTTCGAAGAAGAGGGGGTATATTGTTGGTGGCCTGTCTGTCTGTCATTGTGTGTGTCTGTCTTTCTGTGTGTCTGTCCCAAAACTTAAATCTAGGTTAAAGTATGGCCATAACTTTTGCAATATTGATGATAGCAACTTGATATTTGGCATGCATGCGTATCTCATAGAGCTGTACATTTTGAGTGGTAAAAGGTCAAGGTCATCCTTCAAGGTAAAAAAACAAAATCCAAGGGAAGTAACAAGATTTAAAGGGAGATAATTTCTATACCTGCCAAATGATAAATAGACATTTTATTTCAAAGCAGCGCAGTAGGGGGCATTGTGTTTCTTACAAACACATCTCTTGTTTTGTCTTTTTTTTTGTTGTCTTAAAAAACTGGCTGCAAATAGTTTAAGGAATGTTTTCAAAATCAAACCACTCAGTTGTGAGTTGCAAGATTACTGTCTACAATGTTGGTGTTTCATTTGCATAAATCAGGATTTTGAAGCAAAATATGTGAAAGCAGGAGTTCCTTGAAATTTTATAAGAAACCTATACTAGTAGCCATAATCTTAACATTGACATTCTTTTAATCTGCCATGTGTAGGCTTTGAAGTCATAAGTAGGTAAAACCTCAGATAAAAGTATGACATGGACATTTTTCCAGTGATTATGTAGAGAACTACATTGTTGACAATAAAAACATGCTCTTTTTCCCTGTTTTGTGGATACCATAAGTTACCTTGTATAGCGCATAGCCCGCAACCATGTTTACCACGCACCCCGTTTTTAAATGCAAAAATTGAGAAAACAGATTTCAGGGCAAGAAAACTAGCAAATCGGACCAAAAATGGCAGCCATTTTTTCTTTTGCACAATCAAATAATCCTAGCCTGTGTAAAGATAAATTTTGTATTAACAAGGCTTGTCACCATAGGATGACATATGCCCCCTTTTTCCACATTTTTCTAAACCTAAACGCAAAGTGTTTTTCCACATTTTTCGAAACCTAAGAGCAAAGTGTGACGGAATTTCAGACGGATGGACAGACAGACAGACGGACAGTGCGATCACTATATGCCCACCTTTGGGGGCATAAAAAGAGGAAGAGGTACCACAACTTCAGCATAACAACACACTCAGTTTAAACGTAAAGGTATTTACTCACCAGAATATTAGAATAAAGCTATGTTTTACTAACACGCACAGAGGTAGACATTTTCAAGGTTGCACAAATTACTTTACAGATACAAACAACAAAGAGTTTGCATACCCTAAACACATGAGGTTTTATCTTGATACTGCCACAGTTAATTGTTTCAACTGTTAATACAAAACAAATAAAAAAAGAAATGAAGTCTTTGCCAAATGTTTTGATAAAGCGATGACACAAAATTGTGCTTTGATTTAAGTAGATATTTATGAATAAAGCAGACAATAATTATCTCTTATGCAAATGTGTTATAGTTACATGTGCTTTATGAGGAATGAGTTTTAAGTATTCAAAGAACAAATATTAAGACTGATTTCCTAATTTTAAACATGTACAAATTTGGGTATTGCAAAATGATAAAGCAAAAAAGATAAATCTGTTAATAATAATGGAATGTATGGTAAGTTTATGTTTTACAAAATATAGCAATATGAATAAAAAACTTGATTTCTAAAACTGACAACCTTTTATACAAACATGACAATCTGAATGATCTTGATTAATACAACACGTGTAATATGAACAATTTAAATACATGTATGATGCAGACAAAAATTTATAATTCCAACAAAATTTAAACTGGTAATATTGTAAATTAAACTACTGTTTTGAGCAACTTAATCAAAAAAGGTGACAACATGTAGGAATGGTAAAAATAATATATGTATCACAAAAGTAGGTGAGAACAAAATGCATGAGGGTTACTGAAAATATGCTCCATGGTTTCTTCTCTTATAATTCCAGTTTAATTAACTCATTTATGCCTAGTGGACTCTCCCATCCTTCTAAATTGGATCCATTTATTTCCAAAATTAGGGATGTCTAGTATATTTATTTCTATATTTAGAAAATTTCTTACAGAAATCCTTTAAGCAAACAGCGAAGACCCTGATGAGACGCCGCATCATGCGGCGTCTCATCTGGGTCTACGCTGTTTGCAAAGGCCTTTTTTCTAGAATATATCTAACTGATATGGTATTAAAAAGATTAAAATGATATGCAAACTAAGTACTAACGTTGTTTTTTTATAATCAAATATGACATCACAATATTGTTTATTATACAATTGTTTACAATTTTGACTTAAAGAGATGTATAATTTGAACAATCTTCTACATTTACTAATATATCAATATGACAATACTTTCAATATCCCTCACACATGGTATATTTGATTGGATTTCGCAGATCCATGAATGAACAGATTCAGGATTTTTATGACATTTTCTGGTAAAACTCATACAGGATTCGTACTTGCTTTTTTGCAAGTAAAGTTGCCTGATTCAGGTCTTCTAAACTAAGAAAGAAACAACAAAGAAATTCATATATGTCGTGTTCTGAGAAAACTGGGCATAATGCTTGTGCGTGAATTGTCATCCCAGATTAGCCTGTGCAGTCCGCAAGGCTAATCAGGGACAACAATTTCCGCTTTTATTGAATTTTTCATTTAAATGATGTCTCTGCTTAGCGAAAATCCAGTTTAGGCAGAAAATGTCGTCCCTGATTAGCCTGTGCGCACTGCACAGGCTAATCGGGGATGACAATTTATGCACAAGCATTATGTCCAGTTTTCTCAGAACACGACACATATTCTTTACTAGCAATACCAGTAAGCATGTGAGGTAACATCATTATTCAAATATTGAAAGTAAATTTTGAGGTCCATCTTTCCAACCATTTAAAACCTGAGCATAGAATTAAATGCTACTGAGGTATTTCTGTTTCAACCGAACGTTAAAATGGTAAGAAAAGATTTGAATGCCCTGATATAATCAGAATAGAAAACTGATATTTATTATCAACAAGTAAAAAATAGCATAAAAGAATTCTAAAAGAAAATATAAGAATAAAGAACTGGTATCATGTAACTGATTAAATCGACACAAGTTAATCTATACAACTACATACTCCTGTTAAGACAAAATAAACGATGTTTGATTAAAGGTAACAGCAAATATTTATCAATAATATCAAAATGATACATGTACACAGATTCTATGAAATAATTAACATTACTTTCATTAACATACAATAAACTCTTCCTAAAAACTACAAAATATTAACAGTCTTTTATGATTGTTTGTAAACCTATTTGTATAAGTAATACACGCAAAATTTAATAACATGTACACAACGCTGGTCTCTGGAAAAAATGGGATTTATGCATGAGCATAAAGTATAGTCTCAGATTGGCCTATGCAGTCCGCAGAGCCAATCTGGGACAACACGTTCCACCTGGACTGGATATTCGTTTACCTTAAACAACGAATTCCATAAAAGCGGAACATGTTTACCCTGGTCAGCCAGTGCAGACGATATGTAATGCTCATGCATTAACCCTTTGAGCGCTGGAACCGAATTTTGAAGGCCTTTGCAAACAGTTTGGATCCAGATGAGACGCCACATAATGTGGCGTCTCATCAGGATCCAAACTGTTTGCTATTCTGATAGTATTCTTAGAAAAAAAATGAAGAAAATGTTAATTTTAGAAATTCAGCAGACGACATTTTAGCAGACGACAAATTTCCCAGCATGCAAAGGGTTAAGCTTGATTTTCCTAGGTCACGGCTTAATTTGTATAACACCAAAATCCAAATTTAAGTCTCTAAGCTCGTACTCGACATGTTTTAATATCGTATAAGTTTGCCAAAAACAACACATTCTTGGTAGTTGCAATTAAGGTACATGTATACCATTTAATTAAAAATATCTGTACCATTCAATGGCTTATCGCAGATAACACGTTTGAAATGATTTTTTTGTTGTTGGAAAACCATTTATTTAACAAACAACATCAGAAATCCAATAAACAAAAGCAAGTATCACATGTACTTAAGTTTTAAGATATCAATTAACAAAAATTGTTAAATGTATACTACATTTAATCATCATAAAGAAAAAACAATAAAAAACATAATGAAATGCCCATAGTTTCCTGTTTTTAGGTTATGTAAAAACCTTTAACACAAGGGATTGCCCTGACAAAATTGTGAATAAGTACACACACAAAATATGATTTTAAATTTACCTTTAGGTATTAAATGCATCCATATTTCATGTAGCAAACAGAAGAAAAGTAACCTATTAGAAAAACATTAACAACACTGTAAAACTTTAAAAGGAAGTAGGTACTGTGAAACAAATATTCGTCGGACACTAATTTTTTGTGGATTTTGTGGGTCTGCTCAAACAAGAAACCAACCTTTATTTCCAAAGTCTTCTTTCAGAAATTATAAAACTAGACATGTATCACAAACATTGGAGCCACCACAACAAATGTTTCAATATACAGACAAATCCACTATATATTCGCCGGTGTACAAAATGGTAAAGGGCCATAATACTTCTAAGACTCCTTGCAGCCAAATCCTTTCCTAATGATCATCTACACACTACGATCTTTTGACTGTAAAAGTTTAAGCATTATCCACAAAGGGCCGGTAGTTAGAGGATAAAACACAACTTTGGGACTAGATATTTTAGAGTGGAAAAACAAAGGGCAATAATTCTGCAAAAAAATTGTTGTCATTCTTTACCATCATCTACGCATGAATGTCATCCAACTGTGACAGTTTAAGTAATATCAACTAAATAGTTTAATAGGAGTTGAAAACACACACTTCAAACGTACAGACAAGTGCAATGCTTAGGCCAAAAAAAAAAATAGGTCCGTTTCCGGTCTCCTTAGAAAAAAAAACAGGGTCGGTAGGTGGGGATTTATTTATTTATTTATTTTTTTTTATTTTTTTTTCGGGTACTAGAATGGAGAAATGAACCGAAATAAACGAAAATGAACACATTTTTTTTGGCGACCCCAATAAAAAGTTGAGGGTCTGCGCCGATTCTGGAGACACGGTCGGGCGACCGGAAACTGACCTATTTTTTTATTTGGCCTTACTGCCTCACACTCTGTTGGGGCATAAAAAAACAGGAATTTAAGATCCATACAATGGGCCCCATTTAACAAATCTACACAATTTATGGGCAAAAAATAAAATGAATTCACAGTGCTTGTGCTACTAGACATTCTGTCAAAATACACTTACTGATAAAGCAGTGCAGTAAAATAATGTAAATTTTGACACATTTTATTTTTAGAAGGAATACGATTCAATAAATCACACCGGATAAACAAACTCTAAAACTTATCACAGAGTCATAACGGCCTGGAATAATAGGGTAAACCTATTTACATTCGGGACATATTTCAAATCTCTTAAAGCTCTTATAAGTACTGTAGAATTTAAACTGAACTCACAAACTCTATTATGTATATACAATGTAGGCAAGTGTAAGTTTTAATTATACAAGACAGTGTAAAGTTTTAATTATACAAGACAGTGTAAAGTTTTAATTATACAAGACAAATTTATACAACTTTTTGGTAATAAAAAACTAACTGTTTAGAAACAATTACCATGGAAATGATGCGTTCTTAAATCTTAATTTGAATTGATTGATAACTATACTTTACCTAAGATTCAATATATTGAACCTTTTTTCACATTTGAATAATAGATCATATATCATCAACATTTATAATTTCAGAAATAAACATATATACAAAATAAAACAATTAGTAAAAGAATCAGTTGACATGTGAAAGTATTATACACAATTGAAATTGCTTAAGCATTTTATGATTTTGAGGTATCCATGTTTCCAATTACAACACCAAGTTAACACTCAATATAAAGTGAAAAACAAATCAGGCGGAATGTTCAATAAAAGTCATCACAGAAAAACTATTAAGAAATATCATGCTTTATGGGCTAAACATGTGTTAAATTGTCAAGTCTTTCTCAATTACCAGGGCCTAAAAGCATTGCCAGGAAACGATTCACTTTGCAATTTATGTTCTAGCAAAACTGATTCCTTATCCCTAGAATCAAGAATATTCAAATAATTATTTTAATAATACAACTGGAGTTCCATTGAATTCCGAAAATATCCTAAGTAACATTTTATTGATAATCTTTGATTAAGCATTTTATTTAGCTTTTAATTTTGTGTATTTTTTGCTTAAGTATTTGATAGTCTGTATTTATTTTACATCTGATTTACTTAAAATTGTTGTACAGTCATTTAATTTGGCAGTGTCTTAAAATGTTCGCAATCATGTGTACAAATTGCCATATACACATGTAGTCTTACAGGTAATATAATAAACTGGTAATTTTATACTTTTGTCTATTGGTAAGTCTTCAATTTTGGATAAAGCTGGACAGATAATAATGTATAAACTATGCAACAGTGAAATGAAACAACATATACAATATGATATGACATATCAAATTTTGTTTGATTGAAATACAACATTTAATTAAATCTTCAAACTATATCTAATATAAAACTATTAAAACAATGAATACCGGTATACAAATACAATGTAAATGAATATTTTTTTATTAATTATCACAACACAATAAACATTTAATAAAAAAACTCAACATCTCAAAAACAATTCAAACAACTAACAAACGTGTACCTATCAATATATTTAACATATCAAACAATATAATGTAACAGCTTCGGTCAACAAAATGCACAAATAAACACGCTTCACCATTACAGTAGGACTAAAATTGGTCACAAAGTGCAAAATTTAAGATTGTAAGTTATAATATTGGTCCGAGAACAAAAACATACATATAATTACAGTAAATGTAAAATATGTGTAACATAATATCCATTACTACCCGGGTACTACTTACTTTTTCTTTAGGCCTGGGAGATATTCAAATGATTGTAAGTTTTTTGCAGAAAACTTCAATAAACTATATATGAGGTAAACTTTGTTAAATTAAATTTGAGGCATATAAAATGTCTGATTTGCTTTGCGTATTGTCCGAAAATCATACACACAGTAATATCAACAAATGCAAAGCTGTGGCATCAGACTGTTATGTGTCGCGTGCTGAGGAAACTGGGCAAAATGCATGTGCGTAAAGTGTCATCCCAGATAAGCCTGTGCAGTTCGCACAGGCTAATCTGGGACGACACTTTCCGCCTAAATCGGATTTTCGCTAAGAAGAGACATCATTTAAATGAAAAATTCCATAAAAGCGAAATTGTCGTCCCTGATTAGCCTGTGCAGACTGCACAGGCTAATCTGGGATGACAATTTACGCACAAGCATTATGCCCAGTTTTCTCAGAACACGACACATATATCAACACATGTATATACACTTTTAAACAAAATAATTCACTGATATTGGAGGTAATATTGATAAGAGGATTTAATTAATAAAATATCAGTGTAAAAATAAATGTATGTACCAGTAACGCATCATATATCCAATTATATTGGTGCATACAACCATATCAATGATAGATTGTAAACAATCACAAACAATCTGCTTGTCAATAGATAGATAACATAATAATTATATAACAAACAATAACTCCTTCAACTGTCACCCAGGACAAAAATACATTATTCACACAATCCGTTAAAAACTGAGGAAGTATCCCCATGTATAATCACAAACCATTTTAAATTAAAAGCCACCTACTGGTAATGGAATTCTCAAATAGTTTGTACAACATTTTCAGAACACAATGGATAAACAGTAACAACACTGGAGCGGATTTCTTGAATTGTTTAAGATTTAGGGTTACCGGTATATATATCTTATTCCATCAATGTTAATCATCATTTTAAAACCGATTATGAATCACAAAATTGTTGGGGTTTTTTTAATCGTCCAATTGATCTTTTTTATAAGTATGATCTTTAGCTAATATTGCAATTACACATTTTACAGAAATCGAGGTCTGTTGGATGTTTTGGAAAGCTTAAGCTTAAACTGCATTACCATACTCAACCATGTATTATGCGCAACTATAAAAATAATTTTTGAACGCCATAATGGGGGAAAAGAGAAACTTTAAAATCAGTCTATTTTATCCTATTGCCCAATTGTTTGTATCAAGGAATAACGCACTACAACTTTAAAAACAGAAATTAGGGGTTATAAAACTCCCCTTCATACATGGCCAAGTACGGTAAAAATCTGAAGTAGTTGACAAATATAAGCATGATCCCTTTAAGTGACTCTCTCATGAAGAGGCAGGTCTAGTCCCCCGTTCAATTTCTGCATCTTGACAATGCAGTTGCCGTCCAGGTGCTTTTCGAGGTTCTTGTTGGTGACGAAGCCCTCACCGCAGTACTTGCAAGCGTTGCGCTGCTTCAGCATGTGTATCTGGGACTTCATGTGGCGATTCAGGTCTGACTGGGTGACTCCCTTGTAGTTGCACAGCTTGCAGCAGAACTCACGTATACCTGGCAACACAAAAATGCATGTGCGTTAAGTATCGTCCCAGATTAGCCTGTGCAGTCTGCACAGGCTAATCAGGGACAAAATTTTCTGTCTTAACTGGATTTTCGTGAAGAAGATAATTTCTTTAATTAAAAAATTCCACAAAAGTGAAAAGTGTTTTCCCTGATTAGCCTGTGCAGACTGCACAGGCTAATCTGGGATAACACTATGCACATGCATTAAGCCCCATTTTCCAAGAACAAGGCTCGTGTAATGACCGCTTGTAAGAAATCATCTAGCAGGCAGAAAGGTTCATGGTGCTTTTTAACAGGAGCAGGGTGGAAGGATGATATAGTTTATTGATTTATTTTTTTAATTTGCCAAGTCCAAGATTATCAAGGGCATCAACTGCTTATAAAAATAAAGGATTTTAATAATATTTTATACATCAAACTTTTAGTAGTGTAAATGCAGTTGTAATATCTAATAATTACTTTGTCGGAAAATCCATTATTTGTGCAGAGTAACCTATTTTTGAAAACAAGAGGGCCATGATGGCCCTGAATAACTAAATTTTTACTAGAATTGGACCGGTGACCTAATTTTTGACCCCAGATGACCCATTTACGATCCAAAATCAGATAATATCGAGATAAACATTCTGACCATATTTTATTAAGATCAGATGAAAACTATGACCTCTATGGTCTAGAGGTTTTTCTATGATTTGACCTAGTGACCTAGTTTCTGACCCCAGATCACCCAAATACAATCCCAATCCAGATGTCATCAAGATAAGCATTCTGACAAAGTTTCATAAAGATCTGATGGAAACTGTGACCTACATCGTCTACACAAGGTTTGTCTTTGATTTAACCTAGTGACCTAGTTTTTGACCCTAGATGACCCAAATACAATCCCAACCCAGATTTCATCAAGATTTACATTCTGGCCAAATTTTATTAAGATTGGATGAAAACTGTGACCTCTACTGTCTACACAAGGTTTTTTAAACTTTGAACTAGTGACCTAGTTTTTGACTCTAGGTGACCCAAATTCGATTCCAACCCAGATTTAAACAAGACAAACCTTCTGACCATATTTCATTAAGATCTGATGAAAACTGTGACCTCTATTGTCTACACAAGGTTTTTCTATGATTTGACCTAGTGACCTAGTTTTTGACCCCAGATGACCCAAATACAATCCCAATCCAGATTTCATCAAGATTAACATTCTGGCCGAATTTAATTCAGATTGGATGAAAACTGTGACCTCTACTGTCTACACAAG
>VMBQ01000689.1:552708-577574 GCA_007657795.1 Dreissena rostriformis | reverse complement strand
TTTTATGAGGCCAAGCATAATAGAGACGAAATCTACGAACGCATAAAACGCAGCAACCCGTTTTTATAATAACATGCAATCGTTTTAGTGCGGAAACGTTTATTCCGGCCTCATGCAAATAGTTTTCTAGTAAATCATTAATCTCGGTGTGCCAACACGTTTGAAACAGCAACATCTGTGATTCTAATTACAGACGCCTAATATCCATACACGAAATAAGCTGAGTTTCGCCCCAGTATGAATATACCCACGTGGTGATTAAGCCAGCTTTATAGCAAACGCGCTGGAATATGTGCCAAACACATTTTCTCTGAATTTTGTTTCTATACGAATTAAAATACATTTCAATGCATGGGACTATTCTACATTCGTAAGTGTATTTTCCTGTGTATATTAATGGGCGGAGCAGAACTTACTGCTTCACTGGTTTAGCGTTAATGATTGACATATTCATAAGTCATAAAACGCGAAGATCAAAGGTAAATTGATACCGCCTTTTAAGTAGAGCGCAGTATTTTATATTTGAAAAGTAGTTCGCATGTTGTAAACAGATTGTGAGAAAACCTCAGAGAGTGAATCGATGGTGTATCGAGCAGACGAAATATTTTGCTATGCGAATTTTCTTCTCTCAGGAGAGTAAAAGGCTGTTTATTTGTTAAATTCGACGGATTTTTGACGAAAAATAGTGCGCGGAGGAATAGCCGTGTCACGGTGGTCCTCTTTGATGAACGTTCTTCACATTTATTTTGCTGTCAGTAGTGATGTGATGTGGTATGGAGTAGCGGTGTATTTTCAGACGACAAAAATATTCGAAATATCAGTGACAACCTCGGATTGTTATCAATCGACATCGAATGCACTTAACACGGAGTGAGATGCTTGAAAATGATAACTAGCTCTAATCGTGACGCGCGCGGTATCTTAATGTCGTCTGCAATGTAAACAATACGCCACAGTGTCAAAGAGGAGTAAAATATAGTGACTTTATTATGCAGCAGTGGATATAATGTGAACCGAAAAACATACACGCCGTTGGTGCAGGAGATAGGTGATATACATATATTTTGCGTGTGTATTCGAATAAAAAATCCTTAAAAATGGGTCGGTTATCGGTTGTCCTAGTGTCAGTACTGGTGTTCGAGCTCGCCCATTCCTTTACGCCCCACGACCACTACCACTACAACAGGTGCACGCCGATCGAGATTCCGATGTGTCTCAAAATGCGCTACAACATGACGCGTATGCCGAACATCGTTGGCAACCAGAACCAAAAAGACGCCGCCATGCAGGTGCACGAGTTCTTTCCGCTCGTGCAGGTGGGCTGCTCAAAGTTCCTGAAGTTCTTCCTGTGCTCGCTGTACGCGCCGATGTGTACGGACATGGCGCAGACGGGCGACGAGAGCGAGACCATGGTGGTGCCGGCCTGCCGCTCCATGTGCCTGGAGGTTAAGAGCAAGTGCGAGCCCGTGCTCCTAAACCTCAAGTTCAAATGGCCCGAGGCGCTAGACTGCGCGAAGCTCCCGGAAAAGAGCGATCCGAAAACGGGCGTTCTGTGCATGGAGGCGCCGAGCGACGCCGCGGACACGGAGGATCTGGGAATCATCGGCAAGCAGGACAGCCGATACAGCGACGAGGAGATAGACAAGTACCTGAATAAGTATTACGAGCGCAAAACGGCGAGACCCGCTCCTGCGCCCGAAGTCTGTTCCGACAGGTTCGTGTATATCGAAAAGATACATAAACGAAACAATTCGTGTGCTCCCAGGTGTAATATGGACGTGTATTTTAAACATGAAGACAAAAACTTCGCCGAGATCTGGACAATAGCCTGGGCCGCGATATGCTGCCTATCGACTACATGTACCGCTCTCACGTTTCTCATAGACACAAGGCGCTTCAAATACCCAGAGCGTCCCATTATATTTCTGTCAATGTGCTACGCGGTGTACTCAATAGCGTTTGTGATCCGTGCCGTCATGGGTCCGCGGAAGATCTCGTGCGATCAGAGACGCGACGGTGCGGAGTATCTAATTCAGGAAGGCCTCGAGTCCACCTGGTGCATCGTCGTATTCCTAATACTCTACTTCTTCGGCATGGCAAGCTCCCTCTGGTGGGTGATCTTGACCATCACGTGGTTCCTGGCCTCGGCCCGGAAGTGGGGCCAAGAAGCCATCGAGGCGCTCAGTAGTTACTTTCATTTGGCAGCATGGGCGATTCCGGCAATAAAAACCATAGCGGTTTTGACAATACGACGGGTGGACGGGGACGAACTCACAGGCCTTTGTTACGTCGGCAATCAGGATAAAGACGCCCTCACAGGGTTCGTGTTAGTGCCACTTATTGTGTATTTATTAATCGGCTCATTTTTCTTGCTTTCCGGCTTCGTCGCCTTGTTTCGCATTAGAAACAATTTACGTCACGAAGGCACAAATATTCGAAAACTCGAGAAATTAATGGCTAAAATAGGAATATTTTCCGTATTATACACCGTGCCGTCAACGTGCGTTATTGGGTGTCTGTTTTACGAGCATATGAACATGGAGGACTGGAATAAAATCGCCATGGCGAAACCGTGCCAGACCAACAATAATGGTGTAAAAGATTGCCATTTGGAACGCTCCATCCCCTCGGTGGAGGTGTTTATGTTGAAATATTTCATGTGGCTTATCATTGGAATAACGAGCGGCCTCTGGATTTGGAGTTACAAAACATTGGTCTCATGGCAGAAGTTTTGCACCAGTCGGTTCACAAGCCGGAAGTCGAATCTGGGCCCGCACGGTCAAGTCGGGTACCACCAGGCGCCGGTGATGGTAATAAACCGGGGAACAAAACACGCGCCAAAGACTTCCGCGTCCCTGACGAGTGGTTCCCGGCACTAAGTCATTTTTATTTAATATTTCATTCAAAATAGTCCCCGGCATAAGTTATTGTTTTTATTGTCATTAAAGAAGTCTTTGTTAAACTTTCATTTCGTTTCACTTTATCATAGTTTTCGGCATCAATTCATTCATATTTCAAGTTTCATTGAACAATGGCTTCCTACAAGAGTTACGCAAATTCAGTCCGAATTTAAATAACGTTATCAACCAATATTTTCAAAGGTTACATTACTCTTTACCAATGTTTGCCAATATTTACTCGCTTAAATTCCTGAATCACTTTCCTTGAACTTCGGATAATGCAGAAGAAACCATGTTTTATTTTCTCTTACTCAGTATAACTAAACGATGGTAATCCTTATTTACAACTGATTTCTATTTTACAAATGAAAAAGTTTACTTACTTACTTAATTAATTAATTAATACAGGATTTTTTTTGCTAAATCTAAAACATTGAATCGTTATTTGAAACTGTTAATGTATAAACAGAGCATGGGCTTACCATAGTGAATTTGAATTGCAGAGTCAATTACAGATAATACTACTTATGTCATTTGATTCAATCTAACCTTTTATTCAATGAGATCTTTTTACTAAAACGCTGTCACACATTAAGACTGAAATATGTGTTTGTTTGGAGCAACGCTATTTAGATATTTAAAGCAGTGAAATTCGTATATATGTTTACATATACAAGGTACTGTGCTGCAGTAGCCTGAGGTCGTTTCAATATTCACTCGTAAATCAGTTAAGATGCGTAATTAACCCATTTATGCCTAGCGTCTAGAAAAAAAGGCCTTGGCAAACAGCGTCGACCCAGATGAGACGCCGCATGATGCGGCGTCTCATCAGGGTCTGCGCTGTTTGCTTAAAGGAATTTCTGTAAGAAATATTCTAAATATAGAAATAAATATACTAGACATCCCTAATTTTGGAAATTAATTGATCCAATTTAGAAGGATGGGACAGTCCACTAGGCATAAATGGGTTCAGTTTAGATGCGTCAGTCAGTCATGGTAAATAAGTTGAATTTGATTTTTGAAACGCAAAATGATACGATGCGAGCATCGCCATGATCTTACGAGTCTTTCTTACGAGTCGTAACTCGCTCGTTAAAAATGTCTCCTGGAGGTTAGTCAAGCAACACGTCTTTAAGATAAATCTTACGATGCTTTACGAAACAACTCCTTGATGATTTCTGCGTTCGTTGAAATGATTTAATTGAATTCAGATTTGTAAACAATGAACACTGTTTTAAGCATGTTCTGAAACCCCCATGTACAATTATTATAAATAATTAAAAAATGTTAACCCGATTATTTAATACTAAGATTGAAGACTCATAATTTGATTTTGGGGATTTGAGCTATCATTTTAGTTACTATGTTAAGCGTCTAGAAAAAGGCCTTGGCAAACAGCGTAGACCCAGATGAAATGCCGCATGATGCGGCGTCTCATCAGGGTCTCCGCTGTTTGCTTAAAGGCATTTCTGTAAGAAATATTCTAAATATAGAAATAAATATACTAGACATCCCTCATTTTGGAAATAAAGTGAACCAATTTAGAAGGATGGGAGAGTTCACTAGGCATAAATGGGTAATAAATAGCCCAGACTATCTGTGTCCAATTATGATTGCTAACTTGTATCTCATATCAACCACGAAGCTTCAAAGGCGTTTACAATAATGGCTCAATTTTGTCTGTCGGTGTGCCAAGATTGTGTAGGGTATTTTTTGGATTTAATTTAAGCCAATATACGCTGTTGATATCTTGGTGGTTTGTCTTTGATAATTACACCCAACGCGTATCTGATTATTACCGTACTTAAATGAAATTTGATATCAAGGCGGTCTTACAAAAATACAATCGTGAAAACACAATTTAGAGTTTCGTTCGCTTGTTGACCATGTATTGACTGACAGGATATCGAAGAACTAATAGTTTTGGTCTTGCTTTATGTTCAATAATGAATTATACAATCTTCTTACATTAAATTGCGATTATTATATAAGTAACAACACTTTTTTCGCTAAAGACATCAATACATAAAGGATAAAGTAACTTTATTTGTTGTAAATCATTCAGAATACCTTAGATTGAAGAAAACGCGCTTCATAACATGATTATGGTTTAAAGAATGCTGAAATATAAAAACCAAACTGATTAAAATAAAATTGACAAACTTATTAAATTGGAATGTATTTTAATTTTATTTATTTTCATCAATTGATTTCCTTTCCGAGCATCTTAGTAAGTTAGTTAGTCATCTCAGGCGAAACGAAGGGCAGTCAGTACGCTGTATACAAATGTACCTGGTATTTAGCTATTAGTTACATATTTGTTTTCTCTTATTTAAATTACCGTTTTAAATTGTGTCGCATTCTGAGAAAACTGGGCATAATTCTTGTGCGTAAAATGTCATCCCAGATTAGCCTGTGCAGTCTGCTCAGGCTAATCAGGGACGACAATTTCCCGGTTTTATGGAATTTTTCGTTTAAATGATGTCTCTTCTTAGCGAAAATCCAGTTAAGGCGGAAAGTGTCGTCCCGGATTAGCCTGTGCGGACTACACAGGCTAATCTGGGACGACACTTTACGCACATGCATTTTGTCCAGTTTTCTCATAACGCGACACATATTAATAATTGATTTTAAGTGTACGATCGTGTTATGGTTTCAAACGCAACATTTTTGCTATGTTTAAATCAACGGTTTCGCTCGTAAAGCATTGGTATTTAAATCATTGAATATGTCAACGTGTAAATATGTCCTAGTATTTCATACGAACATAATCATGCTGTTAAGTGCATTTGTTTCATGTCTGAGTAAATAGTCTGTGTTTCCATTAATTGATAATTCGAGGGGTGAACGGAAGACTGTTGTAACTCATATTAAATAAAGAAGGAGATACTGCAGTTTTCCGTTCAGCCCTCGAATTGCGTATCTGTTAAAATGCTGTTACATGTATGCATACAACTGTATTACATATTTGTACGCCGATTATCGTTATCGTTTCCATTTAAAGGGACCTTTTCACGTTTTGGTAAATTGACAAAATTGAAAAAAAAGTTTCAGATTTGCAAATTTTCGTTTTAGTTATGATATTTGCGAGAAAACAGTAATACTGAATATTTATCATGCTCTAAAATATCCATTATATGCATCTTTTGACGATTTAAAACCCGAAAATTATAAAGCGTTACAAACGGGAAACGATTGAAAAATTTGGAAAATTCTGATGTTNAATAAGTTAAAGCGGGACTGTACGATTTTTACATGTGTTAAATTTTAATATATTGATAAAATTATGTTACGATGACACAAAATAGGCAATAAAAATTATATATTGAAGACGAATTTCATAAAATGCAGCAAAGACAAGCTAGCGCTGGTTAAAGCCGCTGCCGACACTTTTACTCGTATTTGTAAGGAAACAAAATTGTGTCTCTGTGTCGTATGAACGAATCTGCACTAAAACTAAATTTAGATTCACATTGTACATGCATTATATATATGCTGGCTTATTTGACTGGAAGTCATTTAAGCTTTCAGATTTAAATATCTGGCTTATTTCGCATTTTTCGACACATGTTCTTCTTAACTTTTATTTTAATTTATATTGAAATATATGTATACTAATTTTTAACACATTAAAAAAAAAAATCATAAATATTTGACAAAATCGTACAGTCCCGCTTTAACGCTGATATTATTGTTATTATTTGCAGAAATCGTGCATTAAATTTATTATAAAATTAAAACGTTTCGTTTGAAATTTCATAACTCATTACGCCTCCCTCCTAACATTGACATAGCATTAAATCAATAAAATCAATAACCAACGAAACTTTGTGAAAGATTCTGAGACGTTCTTCAACCATGGGACTGTTTTTAACAGCAAAATAGTCTTTACTGATTTCAAGTCCTTATTAGTCTTTATATAATGAGTGTCAATCCAACACTCGTAATAATTGTAAGTATAGTGTCGTCCCAGATTAGCCTGTGCAGTCCGCACCGGCTAGTCAGGGACGATACTTTCCGCCTTTACTGGATTTTCGTTAAGGAGATATTTCCCTTAAAGGAAAAAAAAAACATGAAAGCGGAAAGTGTCGTCTTTGATCGGCCTGTGCGGACTGCGTGGTCTAACATGCGACGGCACTTTATGCACATGCATTAAGCCCGGTTTTCCAAGAGCGAGGCCCAATTGCTTGACTAGGATAGGCTCACACGTGATCAATAATTCAATGGCTGTTCAGTAAGGTAGTGTATAAAGAAGAATTGTTTTTGCTAAACATATTTGAAAGTAGCTACGATACAAGAAAAGTCAATTTACAATTTCATTTGCGTAATTTATATCTGTCAACATGAATATTTGTATTTTGTTTAAGTCAATTTGCAATTTGATTTACATAATTGATATCTGTCAACATGAATATTTGTATTTTGCTTAAGTCAATTTGCAATTTGATTAACATGATTTATTACTTAAGAGATATGTCAACATGAATGTTTATATATATTTTCCACAAATTACATAAATACCAACTCCTGCTAAAAGCTCTTGACTAATGCAATAATACAGTCTATACCAGCAATGTTGTACAATCAATCGTCTCAGTTTCGTACAGTAAACCCTTTGCATGCTGGGAAATTTGTCCTCTGCTAAAATGTCGTCTGCTCAATTTCTAAAATTAGCATTTTCTTCGATTTTGTTTCAAAGAATACTATAAGAATAGCAAACAGTTTGGAACCTGATGAGACGCCACGTTCTGTGGCGTCTCATCTGGATCCAAACTGTTTGCAAAGGCCTTTAAAATTCTGTTCCAGCGCTAAAAGGGTTAATTAATATGGTTTATAAGACAGAACAGAACAGACTTAGTACACATAAACTTTATACTTTCTAGTGTTAAACATAATCATAATACAAATCACATGAATATTATATTATATAGTAAGCCGTTTGTTTGCAGAAATATCATAATCTGGTAATGAATGAAATGTACAGATATTTAAACAAAAACTCGTTTTATTTCACATGTTAACAGTGTGTGTAGCTATATCTGAGACTGCTTTAGTATGTCGCTGCAATCAATTAAATATAAAAATACTGTTTAAAGAACAAAACATAATACAATTTGAATCCTAATTACATAATATTAAGTAGTACACCACAATACCGAATTATATTTATACTTTATATTTATGCAACAACTATATCAGAATACAATGGTTACAAAACATGGTTAAATACAGCCTTTCACTTAATGTCTTAATGTATCCAGTCTAAAGTTATACATAGAACACAATTATACATTACTATGAGTATAAAGTTGGCGAATATTTATCAAACCTAGCGAGCTTGCTAGATTGCAGATGTACATGTAGGCAATGAAAAATGTAAATATGGCACTTAATTGACAAACTGGTGTTCGCGTAAAAAGAATCGGGCTGTCGGGCAATAAAAATATTTACACCAAACGAGAAATGGTAGTAGATCTCGGGGCATGGCCTGAATTAAACATTAATGTGTCGCCATAAAAAACGGCAAAGTGATCAGAGCGAGTTTGTGATAGATTTCACGACTGATATTTAGGACGTGTTATGAGAAAACTGGGCATAATGCATGTGCGTAAAGTGTCTTTTATGACATTTTTCGTTTAAATGAAGTCTCTTCTTAGCAAAAATCTTATTTAGGCGGAAAGTGTCGTCCCTGATTAGCCTGTGCGGACTGCACAGGCTTATCTGGGACGACACTTTACGCACATGCATTATGCCCAGTTTTCTCAGAACGCGACTCATTTAGTCGTGTTATGAACACACAAATAGCGAGCTCTTAAATATTCATTGATGTTGACTCAACGTCGGCCGTCAGTCATGACATAAAATTTACATATACCAAGACGACATTTTTGTCACATTGTTGAAACCTCATTTATATTGCATTTTTAAATTGCTTAACTAAATTTTGATACTCGTAACAAGAACACGTGTATTTTATTAATTCGTCAGTCACTTAGGTTCATTTACATTTTGCAAAAAGGCAATACAATAATTACAAATTGAGCGGTACTTGCACTGTCGTGATTTATTTAGAAAAAAATATGTTAATGTATATATACAATTGTATACATTACTATAGCTCTGATAAACGCAATAATACCGTCTATATCAACACGTTTGTAAGCAATCGAGCCACTCTGTTTGGTACAGTAATATGGTTTATCAAACCTAGCAAGATTGCTAGATTGCAGATGTACACGTAGGCAATGAAAAATGTAAATATCGCACTTAATTGACAAACTGGTGTTCGCGTAAAAAGAATCGGGCTGCCGGGCGATACAATATTTACACCAAACGAGAAATGGTAGTGGGTCTCGGGGCATGGCCTGAATTTAACATTAATGTGTCGACATAAAAAAAACGGCAAAGTGAACAGAGCGAGTTTGGGATAGATCTCACGACTGATATTTGTGTCGCGTTCTGAGAAAACTGGGCATAATGCTTGTGCGTAAATTGTCTTACCTGATTAGCCTGTGCAGTCCGCACAGGCTAATCAGGGACGAAAATTTTCGCTTTTATGGATTTTTTAGTTTAAATGAAGTCTCTTCTTAGCAAAAATCTAATTTAGGCGGAAAGTGTCGTCCGTGATTAGCCTGTGCGGACTGCACAGGATAATCTGGGACGACACTTCACGCACATGCATTATGCCCAGTTTTCTCAGAACGCTACTCATTTAGTCGTGTTATAATACACACAAAATAGCGAGCTCTTAAAATATTCATTGATGTTGGCTTAACGTCGGTCGTCAGTCCTGGTATATAATTTACATATACCTAGACGACATTTTTATCACATTGTTGCAACTTCATTAATATTTAATTTTTAAATTGCTTAACTAAGTGTTGGTACTCGGAACGAGAACACGTGTATTTTGTGAATTCATTAGCCATCTAAGTTCCCATAGGTTCATTTACATTTGGTCAATAGGCAATACAAACATTAATATTTAATTTTAAAATTCCTAAACTAAATTCTGATACTCGAAACAAAAACACGTGTATTTTATGAATTCATTAGCCACCTAGGTTCATTTACATTTTAAATTGACAACACAATCATAATAATGGAACGGTACTTGTACTAACGAGATTTTTTTTTTTAGAAAAGTACAATATATAAATAAGTTTAACTTTCAAAAGATAGTTAATATTTTGTGCACACAAGTATGTCTATGTACATATATAAGTCGTGTTCTGAGAAAACTGGGCATAATGCTTGTGCTTAAATTGTCGTCCCAGATTAGCATGTGCAGTCATCACAGGCTAATCAGGGACGACACTTTCCGCCTAAATTGAATTTTTGCTAAGAAGAGACTTCATTTGAACGAAAAATGTCATAAAAGCGGAAAGTGTCGTCCCTGATAAGCCTGTGCGGACTGCACAGGGTAATCTGGAATGACACTTTACACACAAGTATTATGCCCAGTTTTCTCAGAACACGACACATATAATAATAAAACAACGATCTAGCATCATTGTGAATGTTCCCATTAATCGCACATAATATGGGACACGGCAATTAGTTATGGGTCAATATCACGAAAAAGGTACAGGTAATGCATCACACGCTTTATTCAGTCTACAGGTAATGCATCACACGCTTTATTCAGTCTACAGGTAGTGCATCACACGCTTTATTCAGTATACGCCGAAATAAAAAATGCAAATAGTGGGGTAGCATTTCGAAACATTTACTGTAACTTTATTCCAGAAAAAGCTAAGAGACTTTACCTTGAAGTTCATCAATTAAATATGTATATATTATATGTATACTTGTTCAGTCATAATATAAACACATGTTTAGTAATTACTGAAAACTGATCTAAACGACCAAACTAGCCTTAAACGTTGATATTGTTGGATTATCAATCAAAGTACAATAAACGAATGATGTTTCTGGAAACTTGCCCTGTGCCTAATCATAAATTTGATTTACAAGGAAATAGGCTCGTACAAAAGCAGTGAACTGTCGTTTTCATGTCAACGCTTAACGATCCATACGTCCATATATCTAGATTTAATGTGGCTTCATTATGCAAACGGTGTCACTATACCTTTTCACACCGAACAAACAAACGGTGTCCAGTTGCTGTAGATTCTTAACGATGGTTTTGCTACTAATGTTTTGAGCAATGACGCTTAAAGGGGCCTGGTCATGGATCGGAAAATTGATATTGTTTCATTTTTTTTTAAACAACAAGTTACATCAACACATTGCAAAAAAGACAAAACATGATATATACGTATCTTTAATACAACTATTGACAAATAAATACAAGTAAAATTTACACAGTCTCGTTGATGATTAATACACCTGAATATAATAATATTGCGTTTGTAGCGAGTTTTATTGTTATTTTGGAAAACGGAAATTCATGTGAATGTTTAAAATTCATCACTATTGTAACGACAAAATGACCGAACGAGTAACTTATGATACCGGCAGTTCCAGTTTCGACATTCCACATTTTTTTAATTATGAATATATAGTCAATATTGACAAACTGCGAAATACTGGCACACCTTTAATACATTCTATACTATTTTAAACAACAATACGGAAAACATTATCCAAAGTAAATCCACGAACAAGTCCTTTTAAAAGTAAACCGATATTGTTGTTAGTTGTACAAATGTGGAGTCACGTTGACACCATTAAACCAAGAGTTCAACACTTGAGTATTGAATTTCAAAGGCAAAACAAATCAGTTCCACACTCGTACTACCGCTAAATTGATATACAGCCACAGATAAGGATATAAAACATGCAAAATAAATCCCGGAATAAAGTCCTAAAATACCAGCAAATGTTAAGTTTAAATTACAAAGAGACCCCCCCCCCCCCNCCCCACACACACACAACTCAGATCAGGGCCCGTATTCAACAACAAATTCTTAGACTTAATAATAAAGAATAGACTTAGTCACAAAATACTTCAGCGTGTTAATATATACAGGCTAAAAGTGGTTCTTAAGGCATTAACCTACTGTTCTAAATAAGTAATGATGTAATTACATGTATATGGGTTAACAACAATGCTTGCATTAACTTTAAAGTACTTAAAGAAAAACACAGTTTTGAAAATATTCTTTAATTTTAGAAATGGTTAATACGGGCCCCAGACAACGGAAAACATGAGCATTATACAATAACATAATAAAGTCGCCGTGTTGTAGTGGGTATGGTGTCCGCCTAGCGACCGGGAGGTCACCGGTTCAATCCCCACTGTGTGAGAGTTCTTTAAATCTCCCCCAAAGACACCAAGTACTGGTTCTAGTCCCAGGATACGGAGTCGAGAGCGTTTCAAATAAGCCTTAGGCTTTCGATGCAATCGAGCTAAAAATAAATAGGTTTAAACTAACATAATATAGGAGAACTTCGAAGGACGGACGGCGACAGAATCATCCTTTTACACAATACAAGAAATAAAACACAAGCATGGTTCCATTTATATACTGATTATCACGAAGCTAACATCTTTTTAGTTGTTTTTATTTTGGGTAGAGATCGAAACAATGACAACAGAAATTATCATTTATCTACAAATTAAGCTTACTCAATAACGGCGTTCTCATTTTAAATAACACACGCGTTAAAAACGCGTTGTTCTTTTTGGGTTTTCCTTTTGCAGGAAACAGCCCTGATCTATATGCTTCTGGCATTTGGTTTTATGAACATTAACATTATTCATTGTATATTAATTAACCACGGTTTTTCGACAGCGAGCTTGCTATAGCATCGAAATATACAGAACAACGAACATAAAAATGAAACACTTCAAGATGTTTTAATTAATCAAGGCTTTCTACAGGCTTGCTATGGCATCGTAATATTCAGAAAACTAACATAAAATGACACACTAAATTACGTATTAATTAAGGTTTTCGCGATAATTCATTATGTAATAATTAACCAAGGGTTTAGACAGCGCACTTGCTATAGCATCGTTATATTTACAGAAAAACGAACAAAAAATGGGCCAATTGGAAATCTATAAATTAAACCATAGTTTTAATGAATCCGTTATGCTAATTATTGACACCTGAGTTAGGTTACGCAATTTTAAACGTATGTGTTCACGTGCGTTTTATAGCTCATTAAATCAATTGTGTCAATAATTAACATATTTAATGAATACCGTTTACGTAACAAAGCGATCAAGTGTCTTTTTTAAACAATGGATCATTTGAATTAAAAATTTTATATTTTTGTCTTCAAACGATTGTTTTGAGAACGAATATTTTCGGTTTCGCATCAATGTCTGCGTTCGCTTCGACGAACAAGATATAAAATATTGCGTACCGCAGGTATTTATTCAATCTATTTGAATGCGAAGTAAAGCCGCATTTCTTTACAATTCACTTCGTGAAAGAACTTCAGCATATCGAACGTCAAGAATCATCACAGAGGAATCGAAGTTTCGAATGCAACAAAGGCACGAAAATACAGAATTAAAGTGTTCCCATATAAGTGTGCAATTAAAACTGGTACTTTAAACCCATTTATGCCTAGCGCCTAGAAAAAATGGCCTTGGCAAACAGCGTCGACCCAGATGAGATGCCGCATCATGCGGCGTCTCATCAGGGTCTGCGCTGTTTGCTTAAAGGAATTTCCTTAAGAAATATTATAATTATAGAAATAAATAAACTAGACATCCCTAATTTTGGAAAAACATTGATCCAATTTAGAAGGATGGGAGAGTCCACTCGGCATTAATGGGTTAATAAGTCGTTAAACGCATCATGCGTTTAACAGAAGCGCACCACTAACGATTATGACATGCAAACGCCATTTCGCGCTGCATCTAGCGTACGCCAACCTTTGATCGTCGAACCATCCCCTCTTTGATTCTATTTCACGTGCATACATGTCATGTATTAAACATAATTCTCGGCGTCTGCAGGCAATCTAGTGCTGTTACATTTGATCCTCGTTCTGCGAAAAGGGGGTTAAATGCATGTGCGTAAAGGGTCGTCCCAAATAAGCCTGTGTGGACTGAACAGGCTTATCGGGACGACACTTTCCGTTTCTATTATATTATTCGTTTAAAGGAAACCTGTTCTTGACGAAAATCCAGTTGAGCTGGTAAGTGTCGTCCCTAATTAGCCTGTGCGGACTGCACAGGCTAATCTGGGAAGACACTTTACGCACATGCATTAAACCCCCTTTTCACAGAGGGAGGCTCATTTATATCACAAGCAAACTTGCACCATTATGAAGATAGTTTGAAATATTGAAGATATAAACTACACATACGTATCTGTTTTTTTTCTTCAGCTGTATACTTAAACTTTTATTTACGACTGTTTTACATACACGTACAAATTGCATTCGTAGATATCGCTCGATACAAGTCGTCTACGCGGAATAAAAATAAACCGCGAAGGTTAACACGAAAATTGAAGCAGCATCATCGAGTAAATCAATTCCTTAGGTTGTGTGATCTCGCCTTTGGTGTAACGTACTGCTTTTGAGCTAACCTTAGCACAAGTGCTCATGGTGAGCTTTTGTGATCGCGTTTTGTCCGTCATTCGTCATTAGTGGTGCGTCGTCCACATTTTTCCTTGTGGACACTCAAGAGGCCAAATCTATTACCCAATCTTTTATAAACATTGTTCAGAACATTTGTCCCAACGATATCTCAGCCGAGGTCGAAACTGGGTCACGAGAAGCCAATTAGGCCTTAGCATTATTGGCATATCTCACATTTTGTTTTTATTTAAAATGTGTGGGATTTCTAAAGCACCACATGTGTAGCTATGAATTGCAATGTTCACTTTTAAAACCTAATAATCTGGAGTGTGAAGTATGTGACCATTCTTTTTGTGCAATTTCCCCTCTCCATTTTCAAAACAATAGGCTGGTTAATACAAATCTATTTGAGCCTCGCTCTGTGAAAAGGGGGTTTAATCCATGTGCGTAAAGTGTCGTCCCATATTAGCATGTGCAGTCCGCACAGGCTAATCAGGGACAACACTTTCCGCTTTCATTTTTTTTCGTATAAAGGAATTCTCTCGAAAATCAAATTTAGGCGGAAAGTGTCGTCCCTGATTTGCCTGTGCGACACTTTACGCACATTAATTAAACCCCCTTTACACAGAGCCAGGCACATTTACTTTAAATCCTTGGACAAATCACTAGATTTTGAGGTAAAAGGCAGCTTCGATCTATTTCAAATCAGTCCATAACTCAATGCACGATCAACGTATAGGCGCGCAAAACTTCAGTCCTGGTTTTTAATTAATCATCAACAGAAAATCGCACTCTAATATAGAGTGTTTTCAATGATATTAACGAGGCAGCTTGTTTCCAATCGATTCATCGATCCAACTAGAACGGAGAGAATGCATTGAACATGAAAATAAATTGATTCAATTATGAGCCTTTGATGTTATATCGCTTCAAACGAGGGACCTGCACCTAAGCGCCGTGGTCGCTGAGCGAATACGCGAGTAAGGAATGTTGTGTACATTTCGTGCGCATAACTTTTTATATTCACGTAAAATTGCGAACTCGGAGAAAACTGAGCTGACATCAAAGAAAATTAATCCAACCTTGTTTTTGTTGGAAGCATAATAAAGCACGGCGAAGGCTTCAAATCTATTTGCGTTTCAAGTATAAATGGCCTCCTTTGAAAATACGCGCATTTGTTTCTATGCCGTTTAAGATTGTTATAAATGAACAGATCCGTTATCGGGTAGAGATGATAATATTATAAGAGAACAGTCAGATAACGGAGTCATTTGGTTTAAACCCATTTATCTAATCTCGATTAAACGGTGAATGGGCATGTATAAATGGATGTCCTGCGATTTAAAGTGTAATTTTAATTGATTTAAAAATAGTAGCTGTAAGGCAAGTGGGTTCACGCTTCTTTTCTCCTGAATTCGTTCGATTGTGATTTAAAACCGTATGAGATATGTACAAATCCGTTTATATCAACAAAGAATGTGTATTGTATTTAAAGAAATCATTTGTCTTTCGTACTATTTCCTTGTACTAAACATGACGAATTCACGAGATTCCGCTATTGAAATTTTACCTTTAGGGTTTGAATATTTCCCCAATCTATTTTATTAAAATTCAGTACTTCCAAATACATCACGCCTCTAATGTGTTTGCTATTCATCATACTTCATCCAAGTTGACATTTTTAATACTAAATGTGTTTTTGTATCAATGATTTAAGACATAAAAATTGTAATTTTGATGGACTGCAAGGGCTCATTTGCATGTGTGAAGAGATACACATCTTCAATAAACGTGTCAGCGTCGAAGGTCGCTTTTAACCCATTTATGCCTAGTGGACTCTCTCATCCTTCTAAATTGGATCAATTTGTTTCCAAAATTAGGGATGTCTAGTATATTAATTTATATATTTAGAATATTTCTTACAGAAATGCCTTTAAGCAAACAGCGCAGACCCTGATGAGACGCCGCATCATGCGGCGTCTCATCTGGGTCTTCGCTTTTTGCCAAGGACTTTTGTCTAGACTCTCGGCATACATGGGTTAAAGGGACTTATTCGCAGTCTGGTAAAATGACGATAGTTTTAAGAATAATTGTCATTTATTCAAAAAAAAAAAATGTATGCATTATGTTTAAACTATCAAAATAACGCTCTTGACTAAGAAAACTGTTTAAAATAATTGTTCATTAACAGATAATCATCATTCGAAAGCGTTACAATAATAAAGCGTTTGAAACGCTTTCCTCTATTATTTGGAAAATACGTTGAGTATTAACATAGTGGCTATATTTCGCCTACTTACACGAAAGGCTTCGTGACGCAGTGGTGCGAGTTGGCTTTGGCTTTCGGTTTCGAATCCCGGGGACGGCAATAATTTTCATTTAACTGTTTTCTTTATATTATACTGAGTTACGACTATTAAAAGCATTGTTTATGTGTTAGTTAACATATTTAACGACATTTGTCAAAAATACGAAAATCTGTGAATAAGTGCCTTTAAAAGTAAACATTCGTAATACTAGCGTTATTCATGAATATTATACACGAATACTTTCAAGTCATTAGGTCTTCATAAATACATAACATGAAAGGGACTGAGATACGTCTACTGAAAGAAGAATAATAACGTTAATTAAGAGTTGTAAAAAAAGTAATTCATCAATTTCGTAATTAACATCATTTAAAAAATATTTTTATTTGTAACCATTTAGATTGAATGCTACTATTTCTTTATGCCCAACCTACTGTTGTATTTGACAGTGTTTGTCCATTTGTAAAACAAATTGTTTGTTTTTGTGAAGCAAAAAGACGGATGGTACCTCTTAAACACATGCAAACACACACACGATGTTCACTTCCCGAAACATCAGTTAGAGTTTGTGAGCCCACAAAATCATGAGCAGTACGAAAACGTGTATGCATGTCTCCGTCCGTCCACGAGTATTTCGTTCTTTCTGATTTGTATTCCTTATTAAAAATATATGACTAGTTTGGTCAGTTGCTATTAGCTGTTACTCCTTTTTAGCATAAATATATATCGTTTATAAAATAATAAGTTGAAAGAAATATGTCGATATCGATATGGACCGCGCTTTGTGAGAAAGGGGTTTAATGCATGTGCGTAAAGTCTCGTCCCAGATTAGCCTGTGCAGTCTGCACAGGCTAATCTGGAAAGACTTTTTGCTCTTTTATTGTATCTTTCGTTTCGAGGAAGACTCTTCTTGACGAAAATCCAGTTTAGGCTAATCTGGGAGCGAGGCTCATATAAACTGCAGAGGCAAACTTGCCCGTTGCCGTATTCCCCAGAGAGTTCTGGGATGAAAGTAAGGTCACAGCTATGGCACACTAGGCCCCAACGATCAGAGGTAAGTTTAAACCTAATTATTTTAGCTCTTTTGCACCGAAAGCCTTAGGTTTATTTGCAACCCTCTCGAATCCGTGTACAGGGACTAGAACCAGTACTTGGTGTCTTTGGGGAGATCAAAAGAACGATCCCACTGTGGGGATCGAATCCGTGACCTCCCGATCTCTAGGCGGACACCATATCCATTACGCCACGGTGAGATCAGAAGTTAGACAGTGTGTGTGTGGTTTCGTGCTTATCGTGCTGTGAAGCTCGTACATACTTTAACAACGGGGAGGGTGCGGGAGAAGGTGAGGTTCTGAGGAAATGGTTCCGACATGTGATCAAAGATATCACTACGAAGCAATTTGGCGTCGAATTGCACAGAATGAAGGTCCCATACTTGACACTGGTTCTGAAGGTGTAAATTGCTATTCCTCGCCACACATGTAATGCTTAAGAAATCGCACATTTAAAATTAAAACAAATGTGAGATATGCCAAAAAAAGTTAGGCCTTATTGGCTTCTCGAAGCCTGCTGATAACGCGGCGACATGTCAAAAGAAGCCAGACACGTGTTTTTGTGACCCAGATTCGAACTCGGCTGAGATATCGTTGGGGCAAATTTTCTGACCAATGTTGATGAAGATGGGGCAACAGATTTTGTCTCTTGAATTTTCACAAGCCAAACGTTGACGAAGCACCACAAACGACGAACGATGGGCAAAAGGTGGATGCTCATGAGCATATATGTTGACGAAGCACCACAAACGACGAACGATGGGCAAAAGGTGGAAGCTCATGAGCATATATGTTGACGAAGCACCACAAACGACGAACGATGGGCAAAAGGTGGACGCTCATGAGCATATTGAATTCATCAATGAGAAAGATGCATGAGGCTTATTAGCTGTAGAATAGTAGTTTGATGTCGTAGTGGGATGGAATTATTCAATGAGAAAGATGCATTAGGCTTATTAGCTTTAGAATAGAAGTTTGATGTCGTAGTGGGATGGAATTATTCAAAGAATCGAGACAATGCGGATCAGATCTATACTGACTTTTTAAGTGATTTTCAAAGAAAATACCTTTGTGATTAAGCATACATGTGTCCCACTTCATTGCGTCGTTGCGACATCTTGTCATCAATATTTGGGGCATCGGTGTTTTCTATCCCAATATGGTATACATCTATGATCTCAAAGAGGATTTAAGGAAGAGAACTTACATATTAAGTTGCGTCAACTAATAAACTTTAAGAGTGAAAATATTATATTAAATTAATGTTTTATTAAACAACCATTATTACATGCAAAATGAGTTTCATTACCTTATGATTATGCAAATGCACATTATTATTGCAATGGGATTGACCCAGGAGGATTTCAATACTATTGTGATGTAGCGCAAAAAAAGATAATTATTTAATTTTAGAGGGAAATAACAATATTTTCCCAGCGTATATATTATCTAACCACAGTGCTTTTTGCGCGAAACTCTGCTTGGTGAATTTGTTATAAAACGTGGGTTTTATTGCACGTTTGCACTCAGAAACATAATTATCCCATGGCATAAACGAAAAATGGAAATTTATAAATTATGATTTATAGCCCTGTTTGATATTGCTTATGTGCTTTGAAGTTGCGCGTTTTATGGTATTCCAACTGCATAGCTTCGTTTGTGGCACGGACGATTTTTTTGACGATGAATGAACAAAAAAAGATAGCATTTTTTCACCGTATGTTAAGTAGAGTGAGACATGACATTTAATTAACAGGGTATAGTACATCAGGTGTTCGTACGGACATTAAGATCAAAACAGATGAAACAGTAGTTTTGGTTTTAGATATTGGACAAAGTTGATTACAAAACTCAAGACATATACACGCGATAAAAGTTATGTACGAAATTGCTCTTCAAATAAAAAGGTGGAGGAGGAGAAGGAGTACCACGAGGAGGAGGAGGAGGAGGAGAAGGAGGAGGAGGAGGAGGAGGGGGAGAAGAAGAAGGAGGAGGAGGAGCAGGAGGAGGAGGAGAAGAAGAAGGAGGAGGAGGAGTACGACGAGCAGGAGGAGGAGAATCTATTGCATTGTCAGCATCATTAGAATGTGGCGATTGTTGTGTATAAGGTATGAAAAACATTTTATAAAAACATAAAATATTATTGTGTGTTCAACTATATCTAGTGATTTTTTTCTCCAAATGCTTCACACAACCAATTGCATTACAACCACAGTGACTCAACGCATATTTAACAAGTGGGAAAGAATGCTAGGGGCCACTTGAAAATCTAATTACGTAGAGGGACGTGTCAGCTGAATACAACTGTGTTAAGCGTTTTGTTCCTTTCGCTAACAATTAATTCAGCAACGCAGTTGATGCCGCAAGAGAACTGAACCTGAAGAGGTTTTATTCATAACGATTATAATAAATCTTGTTAAGCGAAAGTGAATGTTCTGCGTTAAAAGATATAAACATTTTAAAAAGATTGTAAGATCTTTTGTAAAAACTAAAACTTAGAAAAACAATATCATAATAATGTTGATTCTTTGCCGGAAAACACATTGAACTACACCTTTTAAGAAATAGTTACTATAGTATCAATTGGAATTATCTTAAAAACACTTTTACCGAAAACAAGAGAGTGTACATTTTTATTTCCAGAATGTTTGGGGTACTCTCATGAAAGGTATGCACACAATCGTCATTTCTTTGTAGTTTGAAATGATGATTATTCTATATTTTAATTGAGACAATAATATTAATTATATAACCTTTGTCTGTATAATTTAAAAATAATCAAATATCTCCACATGCCTGCACGAGTGACTGAGATTTAGACGAAGTATGTAAATGGTTTAATAAAACACTTTTTATTTCCAGCTCTCTCTAAACCTTTCAGCCTTTGAAATTCACAGATTGTAAACAGAGAAGTAAATTTTAATCATTTAAATCCTACAGCTTTCGTGGACAAAATTAAGTATTTTACGTACATTTCTGTTTGCACGGCTTGCGGCGGCTATAATAAACAAGAGGGCCAAGATGGCCCTAGATCGCTCAGCTGTGAAATGAGCTTGCCCAGTTGCATGCTTTGAAATCTTTGTCACATATCAAATATCAAAGCTGCTTGCTTTGTGGTTAAAGATAAACAAGGTTTTTCAAGCTTTGACCTGGTCCATGTTTTTCAACGGACCGGAACCACTTTTGAACTCAACCAATTGGACATTGCCCTTTATGACAAACATTTTGAAAAAGTTACATGAAGATTTGGCATGAAATGTGACTTCTACAGTGTTTACAAGGTTTTTCTTTTTTTTTGACGTAGTGACCTAGTTTCTGACCCAGCAAGATCCGGTTTCGAACTCGATCGAGATATCATTATGACAAATCTTCTGACCAAGTTTCATGAAGATCGGACAAGAAATGTGGCCTCTAGAGTGTTTACAAGGTTTCTCTATAGCCAAAAAAGGAAACCTGCCCCGCCCACTGGCGGCAATGTTTTTCAACGGACCGGAACCACTTTTGAACTTAACCAACATATCATTAAGACACACATTTTGACAAAGTTACATGAAGATTGGGCATGAAATATGACTTTACAGTGTTTACAAGGTTTTTCTTTTTTTGACCTAGTGACCTAGTTTTTGACCCAGCATGACCCAGTTTCAAACTTGGTCGAGGTATCATTGGGACCAATCTTCCGACCAAGTTTCATGAAGATCGGACAAGAAATGTGGCCTCTAGAATGTTAACAAACCAATGTTAACGGACGGACGGACGGACGGACGGACGGACGGACAGACGACGGACAAAGACCGATCACAAAAGCTCACCCGCGCAATCAGGTGAGCTAAAATAATAACGGGTTTACCGGACTATCTTGTGGATTACAGTGTACATATCGTTCCTTTCATGTGTGCCGATAACAAACTATGCAATAATGACTAAATATTCATGCTCAAATCCATTTGGAGTGGTTACGAAATGGAATCGATGCTTTGACCTACATACGGTTATTGCGTTACATGTAGGTATAATCACCTTCTTTTTCGAGGGATTTAGCATTTCGAATATACTGTTTCTCTGCAGTTGTCACTACATATACCTTAATACATCATTTAATGAGCAAATATGGATGTATTTAAATACAATATTTCTTTTTAAAAAATGCTACGATTCATGCATATAATTTCATTGATTATGTTTTTCCTCAATGTCGTGTTTAAGTCATGGGACATACCACAACGCACATGTCTGATCCGATGGATATGAATATTGAAATCAAACGCACAACGGAATGTTTGAACACACATACAAACGTTTCTACGAAAGCACGAGGCCATTTTTTATTTTCAGACTTAAACAAGATACTTTTTAGAAGAAATCAGCAAGCATGTTTTGCTGCTATGATAATATGATAATTTACAATTCAAATTTAATGTCTCCACTTTAATGTTTTGATCGGACTTAAACAATGCCTCTAGATCCATATACGACCATAAACGATATAGGATATGTCTTTAAAGTTGTCAATATTTATTACTTGACATCTAAACTTTATATTCGTGTAGGATTGAATCAATAAATGTGTCACAACATGTGTATACTTAACATTTGTTAGCTCATTTTAATGAACTAGACAAAGTATTATCATTGATCCGAGGATACAGTTCATACTAGGACACTTAAAACGTCTGAAATATTACAAGAACGGTCATTAAATCCGGTGCTGTCATGATAGCAATGAAGACATATAGGATGAGCACACGTTAACTGTAGGGTTAAATGAACATCCAGCCTACGGTTTCAATCTCTTCAGATATAACAATTTATTCGACATAATAAACTGTAGAGCTTTTATTATAACAGCCGTTCGTGAGAAAAGCCCAAGAAGCGATCCAATATTCTTTGAAGTTCTTCGAATGTAAACAGAGAAGCAAATTTGTAGGCTTTAAATCATTATTTAGAGACGAAATAACCTACTGAACGCATATTGCTGTGTGCACTGCGTTTGTTTCGTGGTTGCAATGTATCACGTGTTTACCCAACTATATTGTGAATTTCATTGTGAATATCGGTCCTTTCATGTGTGCCGATAACGCACTGTGCAATATGGACAACATATTCATTACCAGTTGAAGTGGTAACAAATGGAACCAATGGTTTGACCCACATACGTTTAATGCATTCGGTAGTCTATCGTTTAATGCAAAGGCATGTCAAATTCCTTTTAAGCTTTGGCACTCGTTTTGTCACTACAGAAAGTCTGCTCAAAAGGTAGACATTAAAGACAATTGATTAATATTATATGGTAATTCGTCGGATTCGGTCACATTATTTATTTTTTATTACTGAAATTTTCATGTTTAATTTTATATATTGAGTTATGAATTGCGAATTGTGTACGAAAGAAGGAGACTATGCCCTGGCATAGCCCTTGGGCAAGCGATATTGGTCCCACTTGCCCCATTATCATTTCATAACTTAAGTATCGTCTTAAGTTATGAATGACTTTAAGAATGTTATATAATCAAAAATTACAGATTCCTTGACATAATTAGTATTACCCGATCTCCCATTGCGTTTATGAAAGAAAATGCATCTTATTTACATGTAAAAAGATAAATTCAGTATTTAAATATAATCATCATATAATTTCATACAAAACAATCATTCTTACTTATAAAAATGTTACTTCGTTCATTAATATGATGCATTACTTTCATATATAACCCTCATAAATAACTTATTCTGGTATCATTGTATGCATACCTATGTCTATAAAACTACCAACATTTTACATTGAACGGCATGTGTAATACATTTGTATAAATCAAAGCGCTGAAGGCACTGAATTTGTTCGCTATTGCATAATCTTAGAAGCAACTCAGTGTTCGAACTTATGTTATAGCTTTTTATATCGCAAGTTTGAAATGAACACAACCCATTCCAATTTTAAAGAGTGTGTCTTAAAGCACAGGTCGAGATGTGTGCGACTGTTTATCCTCATATTTATGTTATAGAGGTAACTAAGACAAAATAACAACAATATGTCTTTATTTTCACAATTGGTCTCTGCACTGGCAACTATCTTCAGAATTGTAGTTGCCTCGCTAAAGAATAACAAGCCTATAATCATGTACATGTTGTGATATGTGTATCAAATACTTTATCTATTTTCTTTAAATTATTGAGAAACAATTTTGCCCACATGACAGACTTTTAATGCAGCATTCAGCCCCGTTTTCCCTGAAAGCAGCCAATAAGTACAGATTCCAATGATAAACTTACCAATGTCCCACAAACTCTTAAATCTATTGTTTACATAATTACAGGCTGTCGTCTGCTGCAGTGTACCAGTTAAGTATAAACAGAAACGCTTAACGCATTTGTCGCCTTCTAAATTTGACTGGAGTTATCCACGCAGGCAGTCATGGGTTACGGGCCCTACCGTAGCTAAGGCATACTGATTTGCACAATTGCGTCTGCTTCGCTTACAAATAAAAACTAGTTAAAGGCTCATTAATTCGATCCTGAATTTGATAGATAGCAATAAATGCGCAATGGATATTTTAAAGTCAGAATGCATAACATTATGTAACTCCAGGCAGGTAATTTGAAGTCTAATGATATACTTAAATTGAATGAGATTTAAACATTGAATTCATGCAGTCGGAGCGGAGAATTAAACTCTATTCACGCTTTAAAATATGGTTTCGATTTAAAGTATAAATTAAAGGGATTTTCAGCAAGTTATGCGAAATTAGGTCGAGTGTGTTATCAACGTATTCAGCTATTAAAGAGACGGGTTTTCAAGATTGATTAAAATCATTGAATGTGCATTTGAACTCTGGTGATTTAAATAGATTGATAAAATCATTTAATGTGCTCTTATACTCTTTATGTATTTTATTATGGATTTATGACAAGACCTATCCATCTTGATGAAAGACACTGTTTTGGGAGTTATCATCATCATCATCATCAACATCATCATCATCATCATCATCAACATCATCATCATCATCATCATCATCATCATCATCATCATCATCATCATCATCATCATCATCATCATCATCATCATCATCATCATCATCATCATCATCATCATC
>VMBQ01000689.1:293964-552165 GCA_007657795.1 Dreissena rostriformis | reverse complement strand
GACAGACAGACAGACAGACAGACAGACAGACAGACAGACAGACAGACAGACAGACAGACAGACAGACAGACAGACAGACAGACAGACAGACAAACTGTCGCATGAATTAAAATTACTGTACTTTACACACGCAGCTCTTTTTTTCCTCAGGGGGACTGGCCTTGAGGATTTGTTTCACCTAACATTGCTACAATAAAAAAGATGGTCATTAACGTTTATTCACGTGTTTTTAACTGCGCATTAAGTCCTGTGTAATATTTTCATGTTACGTTGTTACTTAATGCATTATAATTTTGTGTCGTATGCGAGAAAATAAAATCTTTTTTTTCTGTGGACCAAGCAATAGAAAGTGTGTTAAACAAACATTAACTGCGATAACAGCGCGAGTTTTTACTTTGAATATTGGCAGACGTCAATTTGAAAGTATAATCGTTACTTTTTTTTCTAAATTCCATTGATACATTTTAGTCGTCCGCCATTTTAAAAACAATTTACTTAAATGTGGACATCAGTTTTTATCCTTTAAGTAATCAAGTAAATGTCGTCTGCAAACACTTATCGACATGTCACTGGGAGGTGGATCAATAGAACTGGACCTTCTACGTCGCTGGTTTCTGGTCAGTTCTTTTTTGTTGAAGCCACTTCAAATACAATGCAAAATATCAGTACCTCGTTGTAGTACCTTGTGTGCAATGGTAAGTCGCGTTCGAGGTTCAAACAAATTATTTATTTTCAACTGATAATTGAATAAGATTACTATTTACCTATTATAACATTGTTAAATGTTTATACATGTATTCAACAAATTTAGTAAATATTCGTAATATACACCATGATACGTTAAATATATATCTCGCATTTTTACAAAATTTTATTTCTTTCTTTACACGTGTATACTTTCTTTGTTATATAAACGAACATAACTACCATATCGACTCAATAAAATACCATCATAAGCAGGACAACGTCAATCATGTATGGTAGTCAAAATCACACTCAATTAAAAAATCAATCAATGGAGATGCACCAAGTGACTCGTAAGACGAATTTTGTATCTTCGGGTTAGTAAACAGTATTATTATTATTAAAATTGTCATATGAAGACATTATTTATGTATAATACAGTATTTTTAATATATTGTTGTATTAAATTAGCTTGATTACAATTTGACGAAATTATACATATTTAATTGCAAATATACCATCGATAGTTCTTAATATAATAGTCCAATTTTTAATCACGCACGTATGTATTGCTGCAATTAAACATATTATTACTTTGTATAAATAAACTCTTTACTTTGTAAAAACTGATGGTCATATTTTCTCACCTATTATCCAATTAATTAATCTAATCAGTTTATCAGTTACCCGTGAACAATTAGTTTAAACCTATTTATTTTAACTCGATTGCATCGAAAGCCGTAGGCTTATATAAACGCTCTCGAGTCCGTTTCCTGGGACTATAACCAGTACTTGGTGTCTTTGAGGTAGATCAAAGGAACGCTCCCAGTGGGGTTCGAACCCATGACCTCCCGATCGCTAGGCGGACACCATATCCACTACGCCACGGCGATCTACGCCGTGAACAATTAACACCCACCAGTATGCAAGCAGTTTTGAGGATTTATTATGAAATGATGTCATATTAAATAAATAGTACTTGGTGTTATATGATTTGAAATAAAAGTCTACATTATAACATATGATAACCGGAAGTAACTACGATTGTAACACGAGTGTCTACTTACCAAGTTGAAAACTATAAACTAACCTTGTTTACAATAGCAGAAAACACATTTGGATGACACAAGATGGTGACCACTTCGTTCTTTCCAATAAAGCGACATAGTTATACGGACTTAACCGTACCGCTACATTATGGCATGGTCCCGTAAAACGGACACAGTTTTACGGTTAATTTGTACAGTGCATAGTTTAACAAAAAAAATAATATATTCTCTAATTTCAAACTTTCATGTCTTATGATTTTGAATGAAAAGTCCAAAATGCCGACAGACGACAACAAATAATCGTGAGTAATAATCGTACCTATTGACCTGGTAGAAATCAAAAGTTTACACACTATTACCATTTTATCGGTAAAACTATTTAGATGATACATATCTCATCATAATTCAGTAAGCATGGAATTAATTATTTTCATAGCCGTGGGAACTGGAAATTGCACAATAATGCTTTGAAATATGTTGTTAATAGAATACAAATCTTAAATTTAAAAGCCAATGAATAATGTCTGATGTAAAATAAAGTGGAAATCTTATGCAAAATTGATGTGTGTGTGTGTTTTTTTTTTATTAATTTGAAATCATAATATTTAAAACATGCACAAACAAAGTAATTATAGGAATTGGGACCTGAACATTCACGTTTAGAATGCAACTAATGTTAGAATAATTATAGACCCAAAACTTCCATTGCCAGGGTAATCTTGTGGTAATGACCGCATAAACGCAGATCGTTACTTGTAATTAGTCGTTTGTTCCACATGTGCATTTCGTTGCAACCGATTAGCATAAGCCATACATTGGACATAAAATCATGTTAATTACAACGAACGCTTTTATTAATGTTGTAAAAAAATGCCACCCGCAATCCGGTGTTCGGATCTCAGAATTTGTTTTCCCGCGGTGTTGCCAAATTCCCAAGAGTTCGATGCGTTTCTCTGCGATTCTAATAAGCATCAAAGGAGCTAAAATCGGTCGATCCAAGTTCGTACCCATAAACGCTGCAGGTTCGTTAAAAACCATCACAACGATTACCTCGTTTATCATCCAATCAAAGGCTTGGTGCTAGGTACCACTTGAGAAAAACGAGGCCCGATAAGCACTTTGGCTTCCAATATGCAACGACGTCAAGTGTTTATCGGGATATCACGCGATTACTGAAATGTCACGTGTTAACGTGTTAAACCTGTTGTTGTATTTAACATTATGAATAACCATGCGTTAATAGAGCGATTCTGGAATTTCGTCGAACGATTTGCATACTATTTACTGAATTAAATGTTATATTCGCTCAATAACAAGGACGGGACTTATGGTAAAATTTCAGTTTGAACGTTGCTTGTATGATGTGTCTTGCATTCATTCCCAACTTGTTTTCTGAAGAACGAAAACGCAGTACATGTTTGTGCATATTTGTTAAATGGGCTATGTGGGTGGTAAAATAATACACTAATGATGCGTGTACATAAACATATAAAATGTAATTTCATTAGTATTACATGTAGTTCTCTCAGTGTATATCGTTATAGCAACGTATCGTTTTAATTTACAATACATGTTTTGCCCATTGTTGTATGATGTTATGTGTACAATAGGAAGCGATGTTGGGGTAATTATTTACTGTTTCTCCTTTGCATCCAGTGATAAAGCCTGCATCCTGGGAGCCATAGATTATTCCCGTAGCCTAGTAACTATCTATGCATAGGATCGACATTAAAATTAATAGCAAATGATGCAATCTTAACGCGGACAGAAACATTTGCCCCATCTGTTAATGGGTCGTGTGTATAATAAAACCAGGTAATAATTAACACGAAATTTACATCATTAAACGGCCCGTTGTGTAAGTGTTTAATTTCATAAAGTGTAAACTGTCATATCGGACAATAGATTGCCATCGCCTATTTGTAACTTGTTAACGATATAGAGATAGCGAGCTCCGAGCGGGGAAATAATGGAGTTAGGTGATGTCAGCGTTATTTAATAAATTCAAATGGTCGTAATAAAGCTTTCGGCACGAGTATTAAGATTAATATGATAAAAGTTTGTAACATATATTTGCATTTTTGCTTTAAAGAAAAGATTTTGGATGATGAAGAAGTGAACGATAATGTAGAAACAAAACACATAACTGTCTAGGTTGTTGTTTAATATAGGAACCAAAACGCTGATAACGTAGATAGACTTTTGTCTAGATTAGGAAAAAGGCCCAACGTAGAGTGAAAACAATTTTCAAACACATATATTCATTTTAATGAAATTGACTTTTGATATAATTTTATAATGATTAAAGAGGACGAACCGAACCACGTATTGTTATATTCTCTGCTTTTTATCACCGTCGTGAATAAACCGGTATTCAAACTGCATCCCAATACATTAACGGGTCGACCAGTCTTGTAAAAGGCCGTTGAAGAATATAACAGTAGGCGTATCAATAGTTTGTGCTTTGTAAACTTTCTTGTAAAAAGCAGTTCAAGCTCTCGAAATCGCACTTAAGACTGTTGGTTTTAGCTAAAGAAACTCGAACAAACTTGTGTCCTTTACAGCAGAACCGAGTGCAACAAATAAGAGTGATTAAGAAAGATTAAGAAACGGTGATGGAAAGACTTGGCTTGCATAGAAACTAAATTTAGTGAATTGTAGTAAAATTTTATGAAAGACATTCTTAATTATTATCGGTATTAGAAATGAAAAAAAAACGCATTAGAACTTAATATTTAAAAGAAAGGAAAAAACGAACTACATTTTTTTTTAAATTATTGGAAATAAAGAACAAATTGCAAAAGAGACATAGGAAGAACATGAAATGGATTTGACACTTAGGCAATCTGTTCAAATTGAATACAATAAAATTGTATGCAGGTAAAGACAGTCTTTATTCAAATATTTAATACACATGCACACCTTGCAATGGGACAAAACGGCACATGAGCGTCAACAAACGGTTAACAAAGAATAACAATGCGCTGATAGATTTGAAGTAGATGGTACTGAAGAAAAGTTAAGATTGAATTGTATTGGATGTTGGAGGATACGATATAAATAGGAGATTGATTGGTTTCTCTCCTGACCTATATTGATGCATGGACTTCAAGGAAGAGATGAGCGAACTGAAGTTGGTGGCAGTACAATAATTTACGAGAGATGGATTGGAATTGGTTTCATTTAAGTGATTCTGCGTTAAAATTGGAATAAGAGGCCTCTCAGTCCTGAAAAAGGTGCAGGCAACAATACTATGGCATACACAATTATTTGGTGTCATGTTCATAACCGACTATTTTTTTTTAAAGGAGAGAAACTATGTAAGAATTATTTCTTTCGTTTCAATCCTTTTCTACTAGTGATTGTATTGTGCATGAGTGATGTACACTGTATTTGCCAAAGGAAGTAAGTATCTTGAAGGACGTATGCGGCAGTTTAGTTTCACGCAAATTTGTTTTTACTGTTACACCAGTTGCGCAATAAGTGTATGCGTTTTCGGATACTTTAACACCGGTTGCGCAATAATTGTATGGTTCTAAGGATATTTGATATCAAATATGGGAAAAACACCAAAACATCAACAATTATGAAGCAAAGAAAACTGATTTAACAATATGTGTCCTATAAACTGAACAATAAGAATCGACCATCATCATCTCTTAGACCACTTAACCTTTTTATAGCGTCATTGTAACGGCAAGCATGAGTCTTAATACGGAAACATTGTCGATACATCTTTATAATTGGGGATGTTTGTGTCGACTCTGGTGACCTAGTTTTTTTATCTTTGTTTTCTTGTTGTTTGATAACCATTTTTGGAAGGTTGGGATGAAATCTATGATCAGGAAGGTTAAATGATAAGAATTCAAATTGTATATGAATTTTGGGTCTTTTGATGTTGAAAATCCGATTTTTTTTAAATTTAGCACAAAACGTATCATTTGTTGATATACATTTGATGTATTATGTTATAAAATTAAATATAAATCATAGTTATAAATGATTAAAGAGGAATACGTTATTTTCAAATGTTATCTCACTTTTGTGCTCAATGTTGTCCTGTCTGGTATATTTGTGAGGTAAACACACACATTGAAACAGTCGTACTACTTAATAAAAAATAAACAACACATTGATCTTTGATTTTTGTTGCATTTTTATACCGGCTAAAGATAGCTGCAGCAAACTACCAAAACGATATAATTATATGATTAACAAACAAAATAATCAAACCTTTTCAAAACGTCCTAAAACTGTATTATTTACTTAAAAAAATGTCAGTCAATGTAGACTTAAAAAATCACGATTGATTTCAGTATTATTACATTACAGTGGCGTATCAAATTTAAATTATAATTTCTAAAACCTAATGAAAGATACCGAAATGCATGACTGTAGTGAATGATTGTTAAATATATACGCATAACACAAATTCTGTTGAAGTTCTATTCACATGCACACGTTTAAGTAGTGTGTATAGGTGTTCAAATAAATAAATTACTTGTGTTTAATTATGGTTGTACTGTACATTAACTGTGTTTTTATAATGTTTTTGCGTATACATTTTCTTACCAATTCCAGTAATATATAACTGCTAATAGATACATTTATGCATAACAATGGAATGTCGTGAATTGGTCAAGTCAGATAGAGAATTACAATTAATACCGTTGATGTGCGCCCTTAGTTGTATTATATACATCTGGTTTTAAGTTGGATACTGCCTACTTTTACTGATTTGGATACATATTATTCATTATTTTGGTCTTCATTTAAATGTAAATCTGCTTTTGCATTGGCATACAGCCAATCAATGGTCAAGTCATGTTAAGAATTACAATAAATATCGTTTATATGCCCCTTAAAATGTGTTGCTTACATCTTGTTCTGAATACTGTATTGACCTACTTGTACTATCTGGATACACATTATTTGTGTTTTATTTAAATTTAAATCGACTTTTGCATTGTCATGCAGTCAAACAATGGTCAAGTCATGTTAATTATTACAATTAATACCTTTGAAATGCCCCTTTAAATGTATTTCTCACATTTTGTTTTGTATGCTGTATTACTACTTTGACTGAATTGGATACACATTATTTGTGTTTTGTTTCAATCTAACCCCACTTTTGCTTTGGCATATATAGACTAGTATGTGTTTTGAACTTTACTATGTACATTGTTTTGATTTTTTTTTTAAATTATGTTTTGCTACTTGCAGTTAAACTGCGCTTGTTAACAAACGACCCTGTTGACCTATGTTTTGGCTTTTTATATTTGTATTAAGTAATAAATAATAAAACATTTGGGTAAGTTTGGACAAAATCTTTGTATGGGAAAGACTTTAATAAAACAATAAAAGTAATATGCATAAAATTGATTTTCATATGTGAAATCATGTTGTTGTTTTTGATAAATTAATGCCCCAAACAATAAATTAATGTTTTTATTGATGAATTTGAGTAAAGTTAAATCAGTATTATATAAACCGAGAGAGTTTTAAGTTTTTCAATAGTTTGTTTCACTAATTTACTCGATTTGTGTGTGCTTGCCTTATTTATAATTCATACGTATGCTGAAATAGGTATGTTGTTCAAGTGCGAATAAAAAAACTAACAACACTGGTGACCCATGTTTTTAATTTTATTTTTCTAGTTACAAAAGATGGTTCTGGCTAAATACCAGAAATTATCAAATTCTATGTAAAGCAAAATTTGCATTGAAACTGCAGCATAAGTCCTTAAACTAACCTACATGCACTTTATTTTACATAGAAAAGTTCGACCGAGATAAGCACACCTCAGTACAATTAAATAAATTTTGTTCTGTAAGCAGGCCATTATCAAGAGACAACCCATTTAACAAAATAATAACCGTGTATAAAATGTGCCTTGCGTTTTGATAAACACTCCATTATTTGAAATATATTTTCCATTATCTTTAATTGAGACTGTAGTTTCAAAAATGCAGTAATTTTATCATATTTACATTGGCGAACGAGCGAATAATGCGAATAATGCGCTTTTGTTCTGATATGAAATTGGGCGTGCGACATACAAGGGTAAGTGAGTGAATAATATCCCTGGTTGAATTGCATTCAATGTTATGTATTGAATAAAAAGTACATAGTAAAGAAAGTGGTTGATAAAAGGATGAAATATAGTGTGTTATTTATGAGCCGTGATTTCATTTATCGTCCCTTTGCCCACAAATAAAAGTGGTTGTGTATGTCAAAGCTAATATTATTAGGCACACAGACAGAAAGGCTGCAAGCAATTCATCGGAAATAAAATAAAAACTGTGGGTAACATCCAACTCTGTTGATAATTGTACTGTTTTTACGTTTACATCTCAAAATATAGGAATCGTCTTCTGTGTTGTATTTGAGTTCTCGTGTCGATTACGGGATGTCTTAAGCAGGCAACAATCTGTCTATACTACAATGAGTCTATACTAAGCGTATATTTACATTAATCAGCTTCATTTAAAATAAACTCACACAATACCAAAGTATATCACCAGTTGTATACTATTTCATGGGTATAACAACTTTTGTTTTAACTATTTCGATTTTAAACGTGTTTAAGACAACATTTTGAGTGTTGTCAATGGCTAAATTTTCTTGTATTGACCGTTTTTGCAAAATAATGTCTTCCTCGTCAAAATGACGTCACGGTTTAAACAACATTTAGAGTTTCAGCATGTGTTCGGTAAGTAAGTTTTTCATCGTTTAAAGCATATACTAAAATTGACTAGACACTTGTTTTCATTTCAAACAATATTTTATTGATTTTGTCTAGAATTTCGTTACTTTCTTACTAACACAATTGCTCTCGTTTAATGAAACAAGCTATACAATGCCAAATCACTTCTGTTCGTATATACATTTATGTATGTGTATTTATCCAAAATAATTCGTGTTTTGTGATAATAAATAATTATATCGTTTGATAAGTTTATTAAATAAAGATTATGCACTAACCAATTATTAAATCCATTCTGTAATAAATACTTAATTAAAAATAATTGGCAATTTGTGCAAACGTTGACTGCACATAATTATGATACAATTTAATGCAACCAATTTAATCTAAAAGCAATTTTAATAAAACATCAATTTGTTTCGCAAACAGATGCTCTTCCAATATTTGTCTATTAGATAGGAAGTTACGAATAGCGTTATATGATTTCTCGTTTCTATAATGCAATGTTGCCAGGAGATGACTTAGAGATGATAACGAATTTAAAAGAGCTTTTGTCGAACGATGGCTATAAATTTAATTTCGTTATTTTAAAAATGAGTCATTGAATATTCTATGGAAATGAGATATTAACTATTGATTAAGGGGTATATAATCGTTTAATAAGAGATACATTAATTCAAAGCCAAACTCTATGTCAAGTAAAAAGGTAACGAAAATACCATGAATGGATAAGAGCATCACGAATGTATGCCTGGCAAGAATATGCAATGAAGGTTTGTATACCTATAAATCGAGTATAATGTAAACATAGTTTTCAAGAACATCATGTGATGTTCTTTCAAATTATTCACCAATCAGTAAAATGAATGTGTTTTTTTTAATTGCTGTATTTTGGGTTTTTGTCGGTCAAGAAAATATATTTTTAATAACATTGCATAAACGATTATATGAGTTCAACTGGTGTCAATATATTGGCTTTAATTGAATAACGCCGTTAGCATAATTGTCACGCAATTTATATTTGTGTCTTATCGTTGTTTCGACTTAGAGAATACTGCTGCATGTCTTAGTAAAAGGCATGCCTCTCTCTCTCTGTGTTGACCTTGTGCTAAATGCGCACATTGGTCTACGTTGTGCTACGTATTGTACTACATTAGTACAATATGGTACAACGAAACAGGTGTTTTAAAATGGACATCTCAGAATTGTCGTCTTAGTTTTAATACGTTCCCCTCCGATCTTGTATTATACCGAGATGCGTTAGAATTACGTCAAACTGCGAAGTGGTACAATCTACCTATAAAGTCGCTCAACTGGTCATACAAGGCGACAAACGACGTGACTCTTCGATTGCAGTAAAAAACCCAAGGTGACATGTACTGTTCTATAATGTTCTAACGGTACTACATGATTAAGATTATGTTCTATTTAATACGAAAACGACAATAGTGTCGATGTTGTACACCCCAAAGTCATGTCATTATTCTGCCAATATATAACAGTATTAAACCAAATGTGCGACTTGCTGAAATTGTTTTAAAATGAGTCTCTTAGTGCTGGCTTCATGGTAATATTTTCTGTTAAATATAGAATAAGATGACTCGTTTACAAATATTTTGCGTGCTATTAACACCCTAGAGTACCATTTGAAATACTGGTTTCAAGAACGAGCATGATACTTTATTGTTTCAGCGTTACCAACGCCAATGCGCATTGCATATGCTGACATGCATATCGCATCACGGTTGAGTCCGAAATGTTTGCAATTGTCTTACACAAGGTGAAAGTAAACGGTCATTAACGCTTTAAAATTCTGCATAAAAGAGCGAACATGATACCTTATCGTTTCAGCGTTACTAACGCCAACGCACTTGGACCGGGGAATTTCCTAGAATGGCCATGAGTATTGTAGTAAAATACTATAAAACAATAGCTTATTGATAAGGAAGCTTTTACATTTACTGTTACAGAATTTTGCATTCATATTGCATCAAGGTTGAGTCAGAAGTGTATGCAATGGTCTTACACATGTGTATATCAAGCAATTGAACGATATACTTTAGATTATTGTAATAACATTGGTAACGAAATAAATTGTTTAGGTTAAAAAAAACTTAAACTTTTAGAAATGTTTACAGAAATTTAGATAAACATTGATTGTATGAGAGCAATACATGTTTCTATAGTTGAAAAACGACACGGAACTGAAATTTGTAGACGAATGATAATATTGGAACAACTATTAACAAGGACGCAGATTCTTTAAAAGTTTACAGTGACAAGCACGCATACAGTGAAAATGCATATTTTAAATTGACTATTATGTGAATATACTGCCATTAAATTGCAGACAGTGCTTAATACACATACAGAGTTATTAATATTAACATCAAACGTACAATACCCTCATGGCTCGTAAAATATTCCCCAATACCAAATAGTGCATTATGTGGGCAGTTGTTTTCCAACTGGCGTCGTCTAGCGTTTCTGAACAATGGTGTGTTTATTGCATTTAAGTTAATGTATTGCACGCCTGCGGGTTTTATTGGATAACGTTATCTTCAAAAGACTGCACATTGATATAATATTAAGGTCTTTATGTTAAATTGAATTTGCATGAGCGTTATATTAAATAAACAGAAATAAACGATTAGAAACGTAAGAAATGCTTCGTTCTCTTCTTCCAATCAAAACGGTCACGTACCTGATGATTTAAAGAACTTTACAGTCAAATCTCGTGCATTTCTCCCATACAGACAGACACACAGACGTACAAACAGACATACACACAGACAGACAGACACACAGAGAGATACACAGACAGACCGACAGACAAACAAACAGACACACAGACAAACAAACACACAGACAGACTGACGGATGGATGTTTTGATTGATTGATTCATTCATTTATTCATTCACAAGCACATGCGTTTCGAACCATCAATCATTGCATTTATTGATACAACCAAGTCACTAAAACGCCCTGAAACATATTGAATCCATTGGATTTTCGATAAGTCACATGGGCCAAACTTCAGTCAATGTTTATTAATTACATTTCCAAAAGTATGTTAACCAATATTTCTATTTGATATTCGGGAACAAATTCTATGAGTAATACACTACGTTACCTTGTATTAATCTCCAAGTTCGTTGCTTAACAAAACTAATTACATCTTAAAAACCGGAAACTACTTCATAAAATATGAATTAGATAAGCCTTCTATTAAAGTGTTGCAAAATATGCGGGCAAATAAATAAAGATTCCTTTTATCTTTTCGATAAGCAGCCGATGTGGCAAGCAGTGAGTCTCGATGTAGCACACTTTCGAGTGTTAGGTTCGCTGATTGTGATTGCGTGGATCACGTCACAATATCAGTTTGGACAAGCATATGCTTGAACCATTTGTTCACTGCGTTCTCGAATGACCATATCATATGATTTGCTGAATAGCGAGTCAATTTAATGCTACTTATGCAAATGGTTCAAACTACTTATTACGCCATAAGATGCATTACGTTACGTGTATGTTTTTGTAATACATTTGAGCTTAGTATGCCGTAAAACGAGCCTTTACATGGCTTTAAAACCACAAATGACCAATCAAAGATGATGACACAGCTTCAAACATTGTTATTTTCGTTGATGTGTTGGTCCAGTGTTGTAATATACTATCTGATTGCAAGATGTTCTCTCCACATAATGTTTATTAAACATATCTTGCACCATTTGAATCATTCAACATCACAACGTTAATCACCATAAGATATTGCCTTAAGGAAAATGACTCTTGAAATGTGTTGTCATTTTGAAAGAACACAGACATTGATTTTAAATGATGTGTCCGCCATCAGCAAATAATGTGCGGTCACCTACAAAATAATGATCTTAACAAGAGTTAAATGGCATGTTCCATGTATCGAAGGAACATGTAGCATTTCAAACATATACAACGAGACAGATTCGTAATAAAATACACTGATATGCAATGTACAACCAACATATGCAATGAGACACTGTTAAAAGCAAACAGGTTTTTATCGATTTTACCATCAACTGTGTATATATAAGAAATACTCTTGAGACTGATAAAGCAAGCCCTGTTTTCAAATTGTACATTATACAGGCACTTGTTTTCTCACCGGTGTCGACGGTATTTCGAAAGATACTTCTTCTGAATACAAATAGGTAGTTTGAATTAGAGTTACTGTGCAAATGCATTTTTCGTCTGCTGGTTTAATTGGACAAAGTTATTCACTTTGACTTCAAAGGATGCACATTTGATTGAATAGAAAATACATGATAAGGCTAGTATTCCATCTACCCGCATCCGTATCCGCATCTGAATCTGCATCCGTATCCGTAAAATCATAATACGGACGCTATATTCCATTCATCCGCATTCGTCGAACGTATCTTTCTTTTTTAGGAAAACTTCTGAACTGAAAACATGTCTGCAGAAGAAGAGTTTAACCATTTTTTGTTAATTGGTGTTAATTTTTAACTTATCCTGATTTGAAAACAATCGAACTTCCCGTATTCTGAACAAACTTACATTTTCATTTGCAAAATCGAAATCACATTATTCGTTTCACAAACAGCTTTTTTTAAATTATTTGATGTTAAAATAGAGTCCCGATATGCAGTACTGCGTTGGTTGTATAATTCAGGATAATTTTTCACGAATAAAATTAGTTTTTTCAGTCGTTTTTGTTTTAGATGACAGCTTTCCCTCATCATATTAAATGCCGTCCTATCTTGTCCGCATCCGCATAAGAACGCTCACTTGAGCGTATTTTTGCGGACGCATTTTGCGGGTGCGGATATGCGGATGCGGCTGAATGGAATAAGCGCAGTGCATTTCAACTTGTTCTATTTTTTTTGCGCATGCGGATATGCGGATGCGGATACGGACAGATGGAATACAAGCCTAACCCGCATTTGCTTAAATTTATATTGCATAAATATATCGCGACTTTTCAAACAGCATTTATATAGATGGTTCGTTGTCCGCCATATTTTTCAATTAACGCATAAGTTGCTGCAAATTACAAGGCGTTGTACTAAATAGTCTTCTGTTGTTTGTTGCGAGGTACACAACAAATGTAAGAGAAATGGTCGTATGCTATTCCTTCCATGAAGTAGTTTATGCATTTTGACAGAGCAAAGGCATTAATGTTTATTGGTGTACTGACACGTTTTGCTTCACGTGCTGTCACGTTAATGATCTTTCCAGTCTTTATTATCAAATTAGTCTTATACGAACGATATAGCATTCTTGACAAAAAAATTAAAAAAAATCACGAATAACTGCCTGACTGACTGATCAACCGACCGATCGACCGGATAACTAACTGACTGAGTGATTGCTTCATTCTCCGATCGATCCTTACTCATTGAATTAGTCGTATACCTATTCACACACAAATACACTCAACATCAAACAATCAATGCTTACAATTAATAATTCACCCATCCTATGTTATTCTCTTACTAAACGGACACTTACACAATTATTTTATTCCTTAAGATTATCAATCATTCAGTCAGAAGACGCAGCAGTTTCATCAATCGTTAATCAACATCACCGGACACCGCGATCAATTCGTGTCGATACAATGAGACATAAACTGGGTTTCAATTTATAACTCGGCAATTACATCGCTCCGTTCGTTCCATAACTAAACAATGTACATCATCAAAACCGGTTTTTATTTTATCAGATATAATTCAGATAAGCCTTTTATCAGAGAACTGCGAACTATGCGGGCAAATCAATCAAAGTTTCTTTCATCTTTTTGCGATGAGGCCGATTCACTTCTTAATAATGTGTTACTGGAATACATACAAATGTTCACTGTCTATAGTATATATAATTGCCAAGCGTAGCAATCCGACAGAATATCTTATAAATAGCGATAGTAAATATTGTGAATTGATCGTATATTTTCTGTGCTGCTCCGTGAATGATAATGACAACTTATAGTAAAACTAAAACACAAAAGGTACGTACTTTTTTAACGACTGCACTTTGTTTTACATTAAAAGAGAATCAAGTGAATCGGAAAACAACAACACATATCTATTCCCATCGTACAAACCACTCAACATGATGTATGAAGTCACTATGATTTATCATTTGGTATACTGGTAAAACACAATGATTATTTTGTACCATTGATCAATACAAACCGTCAAGCAAAAATAAAACATGATAAATCAGTAAACAATCCAGCTTTCACCGTGTTTTGTAACAGTCATTGTATGTAATACGCCCTCTGTGAATGAGTCACACTTTGTCCTTTTTTTTAAAATCATCATCAGGAAATTGATAATGCAATATGTACTTAAAGATGGAAAACAAAGTGATATTTCTCAGCAAGTGATAATATACGTCATAAAGTAAACGTTGATCGCTGTTGTTAGCATACGTACAACATAATCAAGTCTGGTAATGGTGAATGTTGCGTGATGCGTTGACATTAGAGTATCCATGTCTGGTTCGAGGAGAGAAATCGTATAGAGGACGTGGGAGTTCTCCATCCAATTAATCAAAATTTACTATTCTTTTGGGTACCTTGCTTATTTTGCATTTTATAGTCGATAGTCGATGTCTGAGAAGTTTATTGGAGTATTTTATCACCCTTTTACATTGGCCACAATACATCTGGCGGCTCGGTTCCTGAAAATAAACCCATAATTCCGACTTCAATGTTTATGCAAGATATGCAGACTGTTTTCTTCCGTATACATTATGCGTACTTGTGTTTCATACTAAATTAGTTAAGTTTTAATGATTCGGTCACAATCCGATCACAAATCGCTCAATAAATTAATGTATAAACCTAGACGCAATATATTTAACGTAGAAGATCTGATTAAACCAGTGGTTTGTAGGGGTGATCACTATTTGAAACATTTATTGAACTTGTGATTATGAACGTAGTGTATAATAACTGGATAAACGAAACCAATAAAGAAATATTCTTAATGTTAACCGAAAACAGTCAACATTCAAAATACTACACATTTCGATGTTTTGTGACTCCAAGTAGCGTGGATGAAATTTATATTGATAATGTGTAAACCTGGCACGCAAACTGTCTTCAGATTGTGGTAATTGATTTGCTTAAGTTAAGTGCCACCTTGATCATGAACATGGGAAGCCATTGGTTCATCTAACAGAATGATCGTGCCTAAGTTTTATTTATATATGTAAATCGGCCTTGAACTTAAGAATGTTTTCGATATTTTTGGGATGAAGCTCAAAAATAGGTAAGATTTAATTCAGAAAAAAANTTTTTTTTTTTTTTTTTTTTTTTTTTTTTATATGGTTTATAACTATGTTAGTTATTGCTTATGTGCTTTGAAGTTATGCGTTTTATGGTATGCCAACTGCCTAGTATCGTTTGTGGCACGAGCGATATTTTGACGATGAATTAACAAATTAGATATGACCTAAAATTAACATTGTAAATTGCATCAGGTGTTAGTTCGGACGTTAAGATCAAAACAGATGAAACAGAAGTGATGGTTTTAGATATTGGAAAATTGATTACAAAACTGAAGACATATACACGCAATAATGGTTATGTAAGAAAGTGTTATTCAAATTATAAACATCCGAGTTGAATCAAAGTAGTAAAACTGTAATCAAACGCGAAAGAACGTTGATGATAATAATTACGCTGCTGACGACAATGATAATAGAACTATCAGTATTATATGAATATGATGATGAAGGAGGAGGAGAAGGACGACGAGGCTGAGGTGGAGAATCTAGTGCATCTTCATCATCATAAGAATGAGTAGATCGTGGAATAGAGGGTATACAAAGAGGGTATACAACAGCTAATAGAAACATAACATATTATTGTGTTTTCAACTATATAAAGTATATTTTCTCTCTAAATACTTCATTGTCAATTACGTCACAACCACAGTGAATCAACGCGTGTTTTACAAGTGGGAAAAAATGCGAGGGCCACTTGAAAATCTAATTACGTAGAGGGACGTGTCAGCTGAATACAATTTGGTTAAGCGTTTTTTTTTTTACTTTTGCTAATAATTAATTCAGCAACGCCGTTGATGCCGCAAGAAAACTGAGCCTCAATAGCTGGTGTTCATAAAGATTCTAATGAATCTTGTTATGCGAAAGTGAAACGTAGACATCACATGTTCTGCATTAAAAAAAATAAACATGTTAACAAGTATGTATGACCTTTGGTAACAAAAAGCAAACAAAACAACAACATTAGTATAATGTTGATTCTTTGCAAAGAAATAGTAACTACAGCATCAATTGGAATAATCTAAAAAACACGTTTACCACAAACAGAGCGTGTACATTATAATTTTGAGAATGTTCGAGGTACTCTCATAAAATGTATGCACACAACCGTCATTTTTTTTTAAGGTTTTATGTGATGATTTTTCTATAATTAAAAAAACAACACAATATCTCCACATATCTGCACTAGTGAGTGAGGTTTACACGACATATGTTTAATAAAACACTTTTTATTTTCTGATGTCTCTATGCTAGAAATATTAAAATGCAGAATTATTATATTTACACTTTAAGATTGATTAATTCAGACGATTGAAATTTTGTTATATAATGTAACGATGCTATAAATGTATTCTTTAACAAATAATGTTCACCATCCGACTTTCGAGGACGAAGATATAACAATGTACGTAACACTTGACATTTGTTAACATAAGTACTAAAATCCGTTCGAAAGATGCAAACGAGACGATGGTAATCGAAGATTCTATGAGATTCACAGATTGTAAACAAAGGAGTAAATTTATAGCATTTAAATCCTACAGCTTTCATGGATAAACTTTAGTGTTTTAAGTACATTTCTGTTTGCACGTCTTGCGGCTGCTATAATAAAAATAATAATAATAATAACGCGTTTACTCGACTATCTTGTGGTTTTATGTGTACATATCGTTCCTTTTATGTGGACCGATAACGAACTGTGTAGTATAGAATAATAATTCACTCTCAAATCTATTTGGAGTGGTTTTGAAATTAGGTATTATCTCATTCTTTTTGGAAGCATTTCGAATATACTTTGTAACCACATATACCTTTATAGTTAATTACAAAACGTTATTGCATTTAATTAAATTTTCTCTTTAAAAAAGCTTAATGAAATAATCCATGCATATAATTTCAATGATAATGTTTTTTTCATTACCAGATTTTGTTTATGTCGTGTTTTGAGTCACGAGACAAAACAAAACGCACATGTCTGATCCGTTGGATATGAATATTGAAATCAAGCGCACAACGGAATGCTTGAACACACATAAAATCGTTTCTATGAAAGCTGGAGGCCATTGTTTATTTTCAGACTTAAACAAGATCATTTTCAGAAGAGATCAGCAAATTTTGTACGCATGTTTTACAGCTATGCAAATACGATAATTTGCAGTTCAAATTTAATATTTCCACTTGATTGTTTTGATCGGACTTTAAAAATGCCTCTACATTCATATACGACCACAAACGATCTGCGATATGTCTTTGCAGTTGAAATATTAATAACTTGACATCTAACGTTTATATTCGTGTAGGATTAAATCAATAAATGTGTCATGACATATGCATACTCAACACTTCAATGCTAATTAAATGAACGAGACGAATTATTATCATTGATCCGAGAATTCAATTCATACTAGGACATTTAAAAATTCTGACATATTACAAGAATGGTCATTAATTCCGGTGCTGTCGCGAGGACGTATAGTACAAGAAAACGTTAAATGTAGGCTTAAATGAACGTCCAACCTACGATTTAATACGCTTTATATATAACAGTTTATTCGACATAATGATTAGTTGAACATTGATCATAACATCCGTTCGTGAGAAAAGCCCAAGAAGCGATCAAATATTCTTTGAAGTTCTTAAAATGTAAACAGACAGGTACATTTGTAGCCTTTAAATCATACATTGATTAGAGACGAAAAAACATACGTAACGCATATTTCTCTGGAACTGCTTTTGTTTCGTAGTTTAAATGTATCACGTGTTTACCAGACTATCTCGTGGATTTCAGTGTTAATATCGGTATTTTATGTGTGCTGATAAAACACTCTGCAAAATGGACTAAATATTCATAACCGAATCTAGTTGAAGTGGTAACACATGGAACCAATGCGTTGACCCACATGCGTTTAATGCATTAGGTAGTCTATCCTTTTATGCAAAGGCATTTCAAATTCCTTTTCGGCTTCGGCGTCCGATTTGTCACTACAGAAAGTTTGCTAAAAAGGAAGACAATAAAGACAATTGCTTAATATAATATGGTAATTTGTCAGATTCGGTCACATTAACTAGTCTCTGTTTTTTTGTGTTATTACTGAAATTGTCATGTTTAATTTTATATATTGAGTTATGAATTGCGAATTGTGTATGAAAGACGGAGACTATGCCCTGGCATAGCCCTAGGGCAAGCGATATTTGTCCCTCTTGCCCCATTATCATTTCATAACTTAAGTATTGTCTTAAGTTATGTATGACCTACAGGATTTTATATAATCAAATATTACAGATTCCTTGACACAATTAGAATTATCCGATCTCATATTCCGTTTATAAAAGAAAATACAACTTATTTACATGTATTGTACAAAGATAATTTCAGTATTTAAACAAACTCGTCATATAATTTCATACAAAAAGAATCATGCTCACTTATACAAATGTTACATCGTTCATTAATATGATACATTACTTTCATATCTACCCCTCATATATAACCTATTCTGGTATCATTTTATGCATACCTATGTCTATACAACTATCAACCTTTTACATGGAACGGCATGTGTAATATATTTGTATAAAAAAACTAGTTAAAGGCTCATTAATAGATAGTAATAAATGCGCAATGAATATTTTGAAGCCGGAATGCATAACAATATGTTTCTCCGGGCAGGTAATTTCAAGTCTAATGAGATACTTATATTGAATGAGATTTAAACATTGAATTCATGAGCAGTTTGAGCGGAGAATTATTTAGCTCTATTCACGTTATGAAAAATGGTTTCGATTTAAAGCATAAATTGAAGAGATTTTTTAGAAAGCTATGTGAAATAAGGTCGAGTGTGTTATCCACGTATTCAGCTTTTAAAGAGACGGGTTTTCAAGATTGAAGACACTCATTTAATGTGCATTTGTACTCTGGCGATTTAAATAGATTGATGGAAATCATTTAATGTGCTCAAGAAGATTATGCTCTTAATGTATTTTATTATGTATTTATGACAAGACCTATCATCTTCAGTAAATAGGAAAACGCATTCATGCCTTCATTGAGTAACACGATATTTTCCAAATGTTTTCACAATTATTCACATACAAACTGAATATTCAATCTAAGAAGCGATAAGATAACGTGTTATCTGTGTGAAATCTAGGACAATTTAGATTTAATTTCAGATATCTTATGATTAAAAAAGGAAAGAAATTTGGCATAATTATATTCCATCCAACTGTTTCAACTCAGAGCGCGTGAAAAAATCTATTATAAATTACATAAGCGTTATAAAGAACTGTTTTTGTTTAGACAGACAGACAGACGGACAGACAGACAGACAGACAGACAGACAGACAGACAGACAGACAGACAGACAGACAGACAGACAGACAGACAGACAGACAGACAGACAGACAGACAGACAGACAGACTTATACAACAGAACATTCTCTTCATACATACAATTTTATGTCGCGTGAATTATAATTATTGTACATTATACAGGATTTGTTTCACCTTAAATTGCTACAATGAAAGAAAAGGTCATTAATGTTTCATACACGTATTTTAATACTGAGCATTAAGTCCTGTGTAATATCTTCGTGCTACGTTGTAACTTAATGCACAGTTATTTTGAATCGTATGCAAGAAAATCAAAACTTGTTTTTATGAACCAAGCAATAGAAAGTGTGTTAAACAAACATTAAAAGCGATAACAGCGCAAGTGTTTACTTTGAATGTTGGCAGACAACAATTTGAAAGTTAAATCGTTAATTCTTTTGAAAATTCCATTGAAACATTTTAGTCGTCCGGCATTTTAAAAACAATTTACTTAACGGTGGACATCAGTTTTTATCCTTTAAGTTATGAAGTAAATGTCGTCTGCAATCACTTAGATCGACATGTCACCGGGAGGTGGATCAATAGAACTGGACCTTTTATGTCGCTGGTTTCTGGTCGGTTCTTTTCTTTGAAGCCACTGCAGATACAATGCATAATATCAGTACCTCGTTGTGTGTAATGGCAAATCGCGTTCGAGGTTCATACAAATAATTAATTTTCAACTGATAATTTAATCAGATAAGTATTAACATATTATTACATTGTTTAATGTTTATACATGTATTCAACAAATTAATTATATAAGTTTATATTCGTAATAAACATCATGATACGTTAAATATATATTTTGCATGTTTACATAATTTTATTTCTTTCCAAACATGTGTGTACGTTCTTTTTTATATAAACAAACATAACTACCATATCGACTTAATAAAATACCGCCATTAGCAGGACAGCGTCAATCATGTATGGTAATCAAAATCACACTGAATTAAACAATCACTCAATGGAGATTCATCAAGTGACTCGTAACACGAATTTTGTAACTTCGTGTAAGAAAAAAAGTATTATTATTATTAATATTGTCATATGAAGATTATATTTATAATACAATATTTTTAATATATTGTTGTATTTAATAATCTTGCTTACAATTCGACGATTCTGATACATATTTAAATGCAAATATACCATCGATAGTTCTAAATATGATAGTCCAATATTTTATCATAAACGTATGTATTGCTGCAATGAAACGTATTATTACTTTGTATAATCATTAACTCCTTACTGTGTAAACACTGATGGTCATATCATCTCATCTATTATCAAATCAATTGATCTAATAAGTTTATCAGTTACCCGTGGACATTTAACACCCACCAGTATGCAAGCAGTGTTGAGGATTTATTATGAAATGATGTCATAAAACAATAAATATTACTTGGTGTTATATGATTTGGAAAACAAATAAGTCTACGTTATAACATAAGATAACAGGTAGTGTAGTCACTACACTTGCCATACGAGTGTCTACTTACCCAATTAAAAACTATAAATTAACCTTGTTTATAATAGCAGAGAACAAATTCGGATGACACAAGATGATTACCACTTTGTTCTTTCCCATAAAGTGACATAATTTTACGGACTTAACCGAACCGCTACATTATGGCATAGTCCCGTAAAACGGACAAAGTTTTACGGTTAATTTGTACAGTGCATAGTTTTAACAAAAATAGAAAAGTCATTTTCTAATTTTAAACTTCATTTTCTTCTGATTTTGAATGATAAGTCCAAAATGCCGACAAACGCCAACAAACAGTCGTGAGTAATAATCGTATCTATTGACCTAGTAGAAATGAAAATGTTAAACACTATTCACATTTTATTAATAGAACTTTTTAAGATAATAAATATCTCATCATAATTCAGTAAGCATGGAATTAATTATTTTCATAGCCGTGGGAACTGGAAATTGCACAATAATGCTTTGAACTATTTTGTAAATAGAATAAAATCTTAAATTTAAATGCCGATGCAAAAAAAGTGGTAATTGTATGCGAAATTGATGTGTGATTTTTGATTTATTTGACATTATAATATTTAAAACATGCACAGACATAGTAATTATAGGAATTGGTACCCGAACATTCAAGTTTAAAATGCAACTAATGTTATAATAAGTAAAGACCTAAAACTACCATTTTCCCTTGTAATCTTGTGGTTATGACCCCATAAATGCAGATCGTTACTTGTAATTAGTCGTTTGTGGAACACAGGTGCATTTCGTTGCAACCGATTAGCATAAGCCATACACTGGACATAAAATATTGTTAATTACAACGAGTGCTATTATAATTGTTGTAAATAAATTGCCACCCGCATTCCGGTGTTCGGATCCCAGAATTTGTATCCCGCGGTGTTGCCAAAATTCCTAAGAGTTCGATGCGTTTCTCTGCGATTCTAATACGCATCAAGAGAGCTACAATCGGTCGATCCAAGTTCGTACCCATAAACGCGGCAGGTTCGTTAAGAACATCAGAAAGATCACCGCGTTTGCCATCCAATCAAAGGCTTGGTGCTAGGTACCACTTGAGAAAAACGTGTCCCGATAGCACTTTGGCTTCCAATATGCAATGGCGTCTAGTGTTTATCGGGTTATCACGCGATTACGTCAATGTCACATGTTAACGTGTTAAACCTGTTGTAGTATTTAGCATTATGAATAACCATGCGTTAATTGAGCGATTCTGGAATTTCGTCGAATGATTTTTATACTAATTACTGAATTAAATGTTCTATTCGCTCAATAACAAGGACGGAACTTATGGTAACATTTCAGTTTGAACGTTGTTTGTATGATGTGTCTTGCATTAATAACCAACTTGTTTTTCTGTAGAACGAAAACGCAGTACATGTATGTGCATATTTGTTAAATGGGCTATGTGGGTGGTAAAAAATACACATATCATGCGTTTTTACATAAACATATAAAAATGTAATTTAATTATCATTAGTTCTCTCAGTGTATATCGTAATAGCAAAGTATCTTTTTAATTTACAATAAATTATTTGCCAATTGTTGTATGATGTTACGTGTACAATAGGAAGCGATGTAGGGGTAATAATGTACTGTTTCACTTTGCATCCAATGACAAAGCCTGCATCCTGGGAGCCATAGACTAGTCCCGTAGCCTAGTTACTATCTATGCATAGGATCGCCACTAAAATTAATAGCAAATGATGCAATCTTAACGCGGACAGAAACATTTGCCCGTTCTGTTAATGGGTCGTGTGTATAATAAAATCAGGTAATAAATTAACACGAAATTAACATCATAAAAAGCCCGTTGTGTAAGTGTTTAATTTCATAAAGTGTAAACTGTCATATTGAACAATAGGCCGCCATCGCCTATTTGTAACTTGTTAACGATATAGAGATAGCGAGCTGCGAGCGGGAACTTAATGGAGTAAGGTAATGTAAGCGTTTAATAAAAAAAAGTCAAATGATCTTAAAACGCGAGTTTTAAGATCTATCATTGATTATGATAACATTTTGTAGCAAATATTAGCATTTTTGCTATTAAGTAAAGATTGATGGTGATGAAGAGATACGAGCAGTTAAAGATTATGTTGAAAAATAACACATAACTGTTAAGGATGTTGTTGTATAGGAACCAAAACGCTGATTACATAGAAAAACTGTTGTCGAGGAAATGAAAAGGCACAACGTAAAGTGAAAAATATTTTCCAACACATATATTCATTTTCATCAAATTGATTTTTTATACCATTTGACTATGCTTAATGAGGACAAAGCGAACCACTTTTGTTATATTCGCGGCTTTTTCTCACCGTGGTCAATGAACTGGTATGTTCACTGCATTCCATCAATTAACTGGTCGACTATTCTTGTCAAAGCCGTTGAAGAGTATACCATAAGGCGTATCGATGTTGTGTATTTCCAGTTCTCGAAATCGCACTAGAAAAGACTGTTGGTTTTCGCTCATGAAATTCGAAAGACTGTGTCCTTTACAGCAGAGTATACGAAGCGATTATAACAAGTTAGAGTGAAATGGATTGCCTTTCTTAGAATAGACAGAGAAACCGTGATTTAAAGACTTCGCATGGAGAGGAACAAAATGTAGTGAATTGTAGTAACACGATATAACAGAAATTCTTGAATATTATGGGTATTTGCAATAAAGACGCATCAGTCTAAATGTATTTTAAATTATTGGCAATGAAGAACAACTTGCAAAAGAGACAAAGGAAGATATAGAAATGGATATGACACTATGGAGTTTGGGAAAAAATAAAAACACTCAAATCGTATGAAGTTAAAGAGACAGAAGTCTTTATTAAAATCATATTTAATACACATACATACAAAATGCCCCATGCGCATCAACAAAAGGTTAACAAAGAATACAAAGACGTTGAGAAAATTGAAGTAGATGGTACTCAAGAAACGTATAGCTTTAATTGTATGGCATTTTGGAGGATAGGATAGAAATAGGTGATTGGTTAGTTTTTTTGCTGAAATATTTAGATGCATTGGACGAAAGGAAGATATAGGCAAACTGAAGATGATTGCAGTAAACACATTTAAGAGAAGTGGATTGGAATTGGGTTGAGTTAAGTGCTGCTGCGTTGGAATTATAATGGAATGCTTCTCAGCCTGGAAAAGGTGCAGTCAACTGGAGAGAGTCGATGACATACACAATTATTTGGCGTTATCTTTATAACGTATATGCACTTTATTTACCTTGAAAATTACGACCGAGATAAGCACACCTCAGTAAAGTTCAATTAAATTTGTTATGTAAGCAGGCCATTATAAAAAGACAACTCGTTTACTAAAATAATAACTCTGTATAAAATGTGTCTGGTTTATTTTATAAACCCTCTATTATTTGCAATATGGTTATCATTATCTTTAATTGAGGATGTAGTTTCAAAAATGCAGTAATTTTATTATATTTACAAAGGAGAACGAGCAATGAATGCGCTCCTGTTCTGATATGTAATTGAGCGTGCGACAGGATAGGGAAAGTGAGTTAACAATATATCTGGTTGAATTGTATTCTCGGTTATATATTGAAAAAAGAAACATAGTAAAAAAGTGGTTGAGAGAAAGATGAAAAATGTTGTGTGATTTATTAGAATAAATATGTATGTGCTACTGACACATGATTTCGCTGTTTACTGCTTATTTAACATTGTATTTATCATCCCTCTGTCCACAAATAAAAGTGGTTTTGTATGGTACATCTTATATTATAAAACACACATACAGAAAGGATGCAAGCAACGCATCGAGAAAGAAAATAAAAACTGTGGGTTTTATCAAACTCTGTTGATGATTGTACTATTTGTACATTTACAACTCAAAATAAATTAATCGCCTTTTGTGTTGTATTTGAAATCTCGTGATGATTCAGTGATGTCTAAAAATGGCAACAATCTGAGTCTATACTAAGCGTATAGTATATCAGCTTACTTTAGAATGAACTCAGGCAATGCTAACTGTCACAAGTTATATATTGTTTCACGAGTAATATTGCTGTATAAAACGTGTTAAAGAAACATATTAATTGTTGGCAACGTCTTTATTTCCGTTAATTAACCGTATTTGCAAAACTAACGTCTTCCTCGTCAAAATGACGTCACAGCTTTAAACACCATTTTGAATGTTTCAGCATGTTGTCGATAAATATGTTTTTCGTCGTTTACAGCTTATACTTCAATAGACCAGACGCTTGTTGTCATTTCAAACCATATTTTGTTACACTTGTCAAAGAATTTCGTGAGTGCTCGCCAAAGACTTTTTCATTAACACAATTGATCTAGTAAATAAAATATGCTATTAAATGACAATTCACATCAGTTCCTATATTTGTATATTAATACAATAATTCTTGTTTTTATGTGATAAAAAAACGTTAATACTATTTGAAAAATTTATTATTTAAAAAAAAAACATTCTGAACCAACCAATTATTAAATCCATTCTTTAATAAATACTAAATTTAAAATAATTAGTAAGTTGGAAAACGTCGATGTGTGCAAACGTTGCATGTGCATAATTATGATACAATTTAATGCAAGCAATTTAATATAATTTTTGTTTAATAAAACATAAAATTGTTTCTTAAACAGATGCTCTTCAAATATTTGTCAATTAAATAGGAAGTTACGAATAGCGTTTTATGATTTCTCGTTTCTATTATGCAATGTTGCCAGGAGATGAATTGGAGATGATAACGAATTTAACAGAGCTCTTGTCGAACGATGGCTATAAATTTAATTTCGTTATTTAAAAAAATGAGTCATTGAATATTCTATGGAAATGCGATATCAACAATTGATTAAGGGGTATATAACCGTTTAAGAAGAGATTAAATTAATGTAAAGCCAAACTCTCTGTCAAGCAAAAAGGTAATGAAAATACCACGAATGGATGAGTGTATCATGAATATATGCCTGGCAAGTATATACAATGAAGGTTTGGATACCTATATATCGAGTATAATGTGAACATATTTTTTCAAGAAAATCATGTATTTATTTTAAAATTAATCAATAATCATTAATTTGAATATGTATTTAAAATTGATTTAGTTTGGATTCTTGTCGGTGGAGAGAAAAATATTTTAAACAACATTTCATAAACGACTGTATGAGTTCAACTGGTTGCAATATATTTGCTACTCTTACATAACGCCGTGCAATAATACACTGCAGTTAAGCATAATGGTACGCGACGTTTATTTTTGGATAATCGTGGTTGTAACGTAGCGAATACTGCTGCATATCGGAGTAAAATACATACCTCTCGTTCTGTTGACTTTGTGCTCAATGTGCACATTTTTCTACGTTGTGCTACATATTTCACTACAATCAGTACAATATGGTACAACTTAAGAGAAATTTGCAAATCCACATCTCAGAATTATCGTCTTTGTTTGAATTAGTACATTTCCGATCTTGTTTCATGTCGAGATGCCCTAGAACCACGTCAAACTGCATAGTTTTGCCATGTACATACAAAGTCGCTAAACAAGGCGAACAACGACGTGACACTTAGGCCATTCCAAAGGTGATTGATTATGTAGTATAATGTTCCTACGATTCATCTAGATTAAAATCATATTCTATAAAATACGACTAGTTGAAATTGCTTTTAAATGAATGTTTTAGTTCTAGTTAAATGTAAATATTTTCTGGTAAATATAGAATAGGAAGACACATTTCCAAAGCATTTACGTGCTATTAAACACCCCAATGCAGCCATATATATGTATATCAAACAATAGCACCATTGGCAAGTTATTTCACAGATTTGATATCATGAGGCGATTGCATGCGCTTCTTGAAACCTTCGTGCACGCGTACCATTAGGAGGGTCTTGACTGCGCATTTTGCTGACTTCACTTACAGGTTTTTATACTAACAAAGTGTTTTACTCTTTGAAATACTGCATAAAAGAACGAGAATGATACTTTATCGTTTCAGCATTACCAACGCCATGCGCAGGGACGAGGAATTTCCTAAAGTGGCCATGAGTAATGTAGTAAAATATTCAATAACAATAGCTTCTTGATACGGAAGCCTGTATGTTTACTGTTGCTTATGATCAAATGTGTTTTGCATTATTGTTGAGTCCGAAATGTTTGCAAGTATTCTTGTAAAAACACTTATAGCGAAATTAATTGATTTGTTTGAAAAGAAAATCTTCAATTTTTAGAAATATTTACAGACATTTATATAAAAAAATGTTGTTGGAGAACAATACATGTTTTTAAAGTTTAGTTGAAATGAGGCAACCACAAGGAACATACATTTGCACACGCATGTTCATATTGGAACAACTATCTCATAAACATGGACGCCGAGTAATTAAATATTTATAATTACAAACACACAGACAGCGAAACTATATCGTTCGAATAAAATATACCGACATTAAATTGCAGGCAGTGCTTAATACAAATACAGTTTTATTTATATTACCATCAAACGTACAATACCCTTGTGGCTGGAAAAGTAGGCCCCAAAGTCCAAATAGTGCATTATTCGGGCAGTTATTGTCCAACTGGCGTCGTCTAGCTTTTCAGAGCAACGGTATGTTTATTGCATCAAAGTAAATGTATTTTACGCCTGCGATTTTATTGGATGACTTTGTCTCAAACGACTTCGCTTTGATGCAATATTAAGGTCATACAGTTAAAATGTATTTGCAAGATGGTTATATTAAATGAATAAATAGAAATAAAACGGAATAAATACACCGTTTGCTGTGTTGGTAAGTTGTATCGATGTTATTGTAACAAAGTACATAATAAATGGAACAGTCTATAGTTGTGGTATTCGATGAGTTGCATCGCAAGCACCCTACGGGTTAGTAAAATACAACGTAACATTCGTTCATTCATTTATTCATTCATTCATTCACAAGCACATGTATTTCGAACTGTCAACCAATTGATTCATTTTTGATGCAACCCTATAACTCACTTACACCATCATAAACCTATTCAATCAATTGGATTTTCCATAAGTCGCATGGTACAAACTTCAGTCCATTTTAATTAATTACATTTCCAAAAGTATTTTCAATATTTCTATTTTATGTTCCGGGAACCAATTATATGAATAAAACATATTATTACTCAGCAATTAAATTTCTCAGTTTGTTGCTTAACTAAACACATGTTCAAAACCGGAAACTACTTCATAAAATATAAATCAGATAAGCCTTCTGTTAAAGTGTTGCAAAATATGCGGGCAAATACAATCTTTTCGATAAGCCGCCGATGTGATCAACATTGAGTCTTTTGTGTGTTAGGTCCGCTGATTGTGATTGTGTGGATCACGTTGCAATTTCATTTCGGACGAGCATATGTTTAAACCATTTGTTCACTGCGTTCGCTTAGGACCATATAATGAACAGCGAATAAATGTAATGTTCCTTATGCAAATGTTCAATGCGCTTCCATTTCAAATTTTCTGTTCAATAATGCAGTATTATACAAAATGTTAACAACTTTGCATAACACATATTTACCTTAGTTGTAAGGAGGACAGAACGATTAATAATCTGTATTATGTTATCTCAATTACAGAACATTCCTTTAATATATCAATCGCATGCCCTTGTTTGTAACAAATTTTCTGTCTTAAATAATAGAAGAGAACGTTACTCTTTTGTCCTGTTCTGTTCTTAATTTTAACCGTGAATGAAAGTGATGTACATAAACATAGTTCACCATTAAATTATTATCTTCACAAGTTATTATTTATGTGTTAAATGGCATTATTCATGCAGCACAGGAACATGTAGCATATCAATCATATACAAAGAGGCAGAGTCGTCAATAAATTACACTGATATGCAATTTATAACAAATATACGCAATGACAGACAATGCTGAAAGCAAATACCTTTGTATCGATCTAACCATCAAAGTTCATATACAAGAAATATGACTGATAAAGGAAGCCCCGTTTTCAAATTGTACTTTATGCAGGTACTAGTTTTCCTTCTGGCGTCGACGGGTTTTCGGTAAATACTTCTTCCTTACACAAATATGTAGATTGCATTAACTTACGGAGCAAATGTTATTTTCTTAGTGGGCTTGAATAGGATTAATTTATTTACCTTGACTTCAAAGGATGCATATTTGATGAAATAGAAGATACATGGTAACCCGCATTTGTTAATATTTATTTTGCATGCATATATCCCGACTTTTTAAATAACATTTATATAGATTGTTCGTTGTTCGCCATATTTGTCTGTTTACTGATGATAGCTGCAAATTACAAGGCGTTGTATACAATATTCTGCTGTTGTTTATTTCGATGCACACAACATATAAAAACAGAAACAGTCGCAAGCCATTTTGCCATGAAGTCCTATAGCCAGTTTGAACGATCAAAGGCATTAATGATTATTGGCGTTCTTGCACTCTTTGTTGCACGTGCTGTTACTTTAATGACTGTCCAATCTGTATTATCAAATAAAGCTTATACGTGTGATAAAAACATTTTGACTAAACACAATTAAGCAAATCTTTCATGATTGACTGACAAGGCGATTGATACATTCATTGATCGATCTCTTACACATTGAATCAGTCAAATACTTATTCAAACTCAACGAAACTCAATATGCAGCAAACGTTGCTTACAATTATTCACCCATCCTATAGTATTCACTTACTGAACAGTCACTTACACGATTATATTTATCCTTAAACCAATCAATTCTTCAATTAGTATTAGATCAATTCGTGTCGATGCTATGAGTAATAAACTGGGTTCCAATTTAATACTCGGCAGTTAAATCGCTGCTTTCGTTCCATAACTAAACAATTTACATCATCAAACCCGGTTTTTATTTAATCAGATGTAAATCAGATATGCCGTCTATCCAGAGTACTGCAGATTATACATCAAACGAGGATGCTGTCATCTTTTCGCGATGAAGCCGATAAGGCGAGCAGAGCAGTGAGGCTCGATTGTGCAAATGAGCCACGCTCTGTGAAAAGGAGGTTTAATGCATGTGCGTTAAGTGTCGTCCCAGATTAGCCTGTGCAGTCCGCACATGCTAATCAGGGACGACACTTTCCGCCTTAACTGATTTTTGTCAAAAAGATAATTTCTTAAAACGAACACTATCGAAACGGAAAGTTTCGTCGCTGATTAGCCTGTGCGGACTGAACAGGCTAATATGGGACAACTCTTTACGCACATGCATTAAACTTCCTTTTCACAGTGCGAGGCTCGAATGTTTGCGCGAAATTATCTCTTAATTTCATTGCTTTGATCACGTCGCAATAGCATAACATTATTATACAAATGCGTCGAATACAAAGCTATACAACAAGAACAACATTTATTTCCACAATAAAGCTTAAAATAAAGCTTCTAGTCTACAATAGTGAATATAAATATACTTCTGGTTCAGAAGATTGAATTTATAATTTGATATACACATAACATGATAACAACTTGGATAAACGGTTAATGCAAAACATTGGGGTTAAAGACGGTTAAAAGGGCTAGATGAACCTCACACTAACACAAAAAGTAATCATAAACTGAACGCTAATATAAAACGATCTCGACCAAATGTAAATATGCAGACAGAAAATAAAAAATATGACTTGTGTTGTACTAGTGTCGAAAGTATCATACATCTATCAATACAATTAGGTGATAGGTTTATAGGTTATGAATATTCACAAAATAGTGTCCATCCATAAGTCTAAACTATCAAGTAAGCGATGTATCTACAGAAAATTGAAAACACAATAAGTGTAAGAAAGATCGCAAATATGTTACATTAATATAAAAAACTTAGTTCAATTACGTAAAGCTTTTGAAGACTGACATATTACATTATCAGCAACAAATAACACCAGGTGTAAGAAACACCAGCAGCAGACATATTATCAGCAGCAGACATATCAGCAGCAGCAAATAGCGTGTCAGCTGCAGACAATCTATCTACAGTAGACATATTTAAGCCCGAGCAGATTTTATCATCAACATATATATTATAACAGGACAGTTGTGTCCCGATTGTCAGCGAATAACGCAAGGTAAGTCGCATGCCATATGTTAAGGCCTAGTAGTAGTATTTAAGAGTTTAGTTACAGGTCGTTTTCGCCTCTTCACGAGTCTAATGGTATCGACCTGCCCCTGTGACCTTTCCATGAGGACATTTTTAATTTTAAGCCAAATAAGGTCAAATTTACCCCTGCTGCCCGGGTATTCGCCAAAGAGATAATTTAGATCCAAATAGACCAGCGCGCGATGGCCAAGGAGACCTTAATGTGCGCTGGTATACAATTAGAAGACAATTCATGCATGGTTGTCCTAAAAAGGACATTAGCTGGATTAGCAGAGCCGCCCGCAGAAGTTCCCCTTTCCGACAAGTCTTCAAGAAAATCTTCTGCGGGTGACTTTCGCCTCGGTCGCGAGGCGCACGCTCAAGCAGCTAACCGAGCTGATGATATGTACAGGCCTGTAAGTGGGTGTGAAATATATAAGACACTTTTAATTGCCTCTGATTGGTCAGCTTTTTCTAGCCTGTGATTGGTTAGCGTTTACTTGCCTGTGATTGGTCGGGCTTTTCTTGCCTCTGATTTGTCAGCTGACGACGAAAGATGTGGTCTCTCGTTCAGAAGATGTTGTCAAACAAAAAACTAGGACGTGAAAATAGATGTTTGTTTGCTTTAATATAGTATACTTTAAACGATCTACAGTACAGATAATTACCAAGGATAATAATCCGACAGAATATCGTATAAATAGTGATAGTGCACATGGTGAATCAATAATATATTTTCTGTGCTTATCCGTGTATGACAATGACCAACTTACAGTAAAAATATCACAAAAAAGGTATGTACTTTTTTAACAAGTGCATTTTGTTACATTGATAGAGAATCAATTGAATCGAAAAACAACAACACATATCTATTCCGATCGTACAAACTACTCAACATGATGAATAATTGTACCACTGATCAATACAATCAGTCAAGCAAAAGTTGAAAATGATGAATCAGTAAACAATTCAGCTTTTACTGTGTTATGTATCAGTCATTGTATTTAATACACCCACGTTTTTTGCTTTTTTTAAACAACAACAAGGAATTGATAATGCACTATGCACTTAAAGATGGGGAAAAAAATCTTACTCAGCAAATGATAATAAAACCTCATAAAGTAAACATTGATCTATGTTGTTAGCATACGTACAACACAATCAATTCTGGTAATGGTGAATTCTGCGTGATGAGTTTACATTAGAGTACCTTTGTCCGGTTCGATGATAGAAATCATATAGAGGACGTGGGAGGGCTGCATTCAATAAGTTGAAATTTACTATTCATATGGGTACCATTGTCTGCTTTTTGTTTGCGTTTTAGAGTCGAGAATCTGCCTACTTTATTGGAGTATTTTATCACCCTTTTAGATGGACGACAAAACATATGGAGGATCGTTTCCTGAAAATACACCCGCAATTCCGACGTCGATGGTTATGCAAGATATGCAGACTGTGTTCTAACGTATATTTTATGCGTACGTGTGTTGCATCTTTAAATTAGTTTAATTTTAAACGTTTCGTTCGCAATTAGATCACAACTATACCTGCTTAATAAATCAATGGATAACCTAGATGCAATTTATTTTACGTAGAAGACCTAATTGAACCAGTGGTTTTGTATAGATAATCACTATTTGAAACATTTATTAAACTTGTAGTTTTGAACGTAATGTATAATGACTAAATAAACAAAAGCAGTATAGAAATATTCTTAATGTTTACCGCAAACAGTCAACACTCAAAATAAGACCAATTTCGATGTGTTGTTTCTCAAAGTAGCATGGCTGAAATTCATAATGAAAATTGTGTATACCTGGTACGCAAACTGTCGTCAGAATGGGGCCATTTATCAGCTTTAGTTATCTCTAAGGGCCATCTTGATAATGAACATGGGAAGCGATTAGTTCATTAAATAGAATGATCGTGCGAAAGTTGTATTGATATTTGTAAATCAGACTTGAACTTAATATAAGTATAGTTACCTATTATATGAATGTCTGTATGTAACATTATGAGAAATGCGATGGGTTCATCAAAAATAATGTGTGCACTCATTGCTCATTCAGTCAGTAAGATAGTCAGTGTACAAGTTAGTTCCGTCAGTGTATTCAACAGGTGTTTTATATAACCAACAAATATGAATTTAACATTTTTAAAACTATTCTCAAAATGTATAGGTGTCTTTTACTCAAGGGATGGTTATTATGTATATATAGACCAAAAGGGAAAATAGTTGTCGATTCGAAAACCCGGCTCGTTTTCCGTGTACCTTTATCTTGTTAGTAAGCCTTACAATTTTGCCCTGGATGCATATGAGCAATTAATTAATGAGACAGATGCATTATGACTTATAAGTTGTGGAATATTAGTTTGATGAAGTGGTGGGATTGAATAAGTTAACGAATCGTGACGATGCGAATGAGATTAATAATGACTTTGCATGCGATTTTCATAGATAAAACCTTTGTGTTTAAGCATGCATGTGTTTCACTTCTTGGCGAGGTCGCGACATCTTGTCATCAATACCTCATGATTATGCAAATACACGTTATGAATGCAATAACATTGGCCCAAGAGGATTTCAATATTATTGCGATGTAGCGCAGAAATAATTATTATTTAATTTAGAGGGAAATTACAATATTTCCCCCAGCGTATATATTACTTAGCCACAGTGCTTTTGGCGCAAAACTCTGCTTGGTAAATTTGTATTTAAACGTGGGTTTTATTGCAAGTTTGCACACAATAACACAATTATCACAAGGCATAAACAAAAAATGGAAATTTTATAAAATATGGTTTATAACCCTGTATGTTATTGCTTATGTGCTTTGAAGTCACGCGTTTTATGGCCTAGCTTCGTTTGTGGCACAAACGATATTTTGACGATGAATAAACAAATTAAGAAAGCATTTGTTTCACCGTATGTTGAAGTGGAGAGAGACTTGACACATACTTAACAGGGTAAATTACATCAGGTGTTCGTACGGACGTTGAGATAACAATAGATGCAACAGTAGTTTTGGCTTTAGATAATGGACAACACTTATTACAAAACTCAAGACATATACACTCAATTATGGTTATGTAAGACAATGCTCTTCAACTTATAAACGTCCGAGTTGAATCATAAGATAAAAACTGTATTAAATAGTGATATAACGTAGAGGATAATAATTCTGCTGCTAACTATAATGATAATTGTACTATAATTAGTACGTGATGATGAAAGACGAGGAGGAGGACGAGGAGGAGGACGAGGAAGAGGACGAGGACGAGGAGATGGACGAGAAGGACGACGAGGAGGAAGAGGACGAGGAGGACTACGTGGAGGACGAGTAGGACGACGAGGTCGAGGAGGACGAGGACGAGGAAGAGGACGACGAGGAGAACGAGGACGAGGAGAACGAGGAGGACGAGGAGGACGAGAAGGCCGAGGAGGACGAGGAGGACGAGAAGGACGAGGGGGACGAGGAGGACGAGGACGAGGACGAGGAGGACAAGGAGGACGAGGACGAGGAGGACGAGGAGGACGAGGAGGACGAGGAGAACGAGGAGGGGGAGGACGAGGAGGACGACGAGGAGGAGAAGGACGAGGAGAACGAGGAGGAGAATGACGACAAGGAGCAGGAGGAGAAGAATGTAGTACATCGTAATCATCATTATAATGATGGGATCGTGACATATAATGTATACAAAGCACACAAATAAATACATAAAATATTATTGTGCTTAAACTATATCAAGTAGATTTGTTCTCTAAATGTTTCGCACAACCAATTGCATCACAACCACAGTGACTCAACGAGTATTTTACAAGTGGGAAAGAATGCGAGGGGCCACTTGAAAATCTAATTACGTAGAGGGACGTGTCAGCTGAATACAATTTGGTTAAGCGTTTTGTTCCTTTTGCTAACAATTAATTCAGCAACGCAGTTGATACCGCAAGAAAACTGAGACTCAAGAGCTGGTATTCCTAAAGATTCTAATGAATTATGCGAAAGGGAAAATAGACGTAACATTATCTGCGTTATTAGGAATAAACAATTTACAAAAGTATGTAAGACCTTTTGTTAAAAAAGCTAACAAAACAACAACATCATAATAATGTTGATTCTTTGCCTTAACGATTTTATATAATCAAATATATAGGAGATTCATTACCATAATTAGAATTATCCGAAATCATATTGCGTTTATGAAAGAAAATGCAACTTATTTACATGTGCAAAGATAAGTTCAGTATTTAAATATAATCATCATGTAATTTCATATAATATAAAAACAATCAATCTCACTTATAAAAATGTTACTTCGTTCATTAATATTTTATATTACTTTCATATATAACCCTCATAAATAACTTATTCTGGTATCATTTTATGCATACCTGTGTCTATAAAACTACCAACCTTTTACATTGAACGTCATGTGTAATACATTTGTATAAAACAAACTAGTTAAAGCCTCATTAATTCGATCCTAAATTTGATAGATAGTAATAAATGCGCGATGAATATTTTGAAATCGGAATGCATAAAATTATGTATCTCCGGGTAGGTAATTTCAAGTCTAATGAGATACTTAAATTGAATGAGATTTAAACATTGAATTCATGAGCAGTTGGAGCGGAGAATTAAGCTCTTTTCACATTATGAAAAATGGTTTCGATTTAAAGTTTAACTTGAAGGGATTTTCAGTAAGTTATGCAAAATTAGGTCGAGTGTGTTATACACGTATTCAGCTATTAAAGAGACGGGTTTTCAAGATTTATTGAAATCATTTAATGTTCTTTTGTACTCTGGTGATTTAATTTTGGATATCTTATGATTAAAAAAGGAAAGAAATTTGGCATGATTATATTCCATCCAACTGTTTCAATTCAGAGCGCGTGAAAAAATCTATTATAAATTACATAAGCGTTATAAAGAACTGTTTTTGTTTAGACCGACAGACAGTTAGACGGACGGACGGCGGGTGGGTGAGTGGGCGGGCCNCGAGACAGACAGACAGACAGACAGACAGACAGACAGACAGACAGACAGACAGACAGACAGACAGACAGACAGGCAGACAGACAGACAGACAGACTTATACAACAGTACATCCTCTTCATACATACAATACCTCATGGTGACTGGCCTTTAGGATTTGTTACACCTAAAATTGCTACAATGAAAACAAGATGATCATTAGCGTTTAATGCACGTTTTTTTACTGCGCATTAAGTCCTGTGTAAATTTTTCGTGTTACGTTGTTACTTAATGCATAATTATTTTGAATCGTATGCAAAAAAATAATATTTGTTTTTCTGTGAACCAAGCAATAGATATTTTAATCAATATAAACTAATAATTGAAAAAAATACGGTATTTTAGAACTTTTCATTTTTCGTCATACGTGGTTTACAGTCCCTTTAAATAATCATAAACTATTTACTTTGTAAACACTGATGGTCATAACATCTCACCCATTATCCAATCAATTAATCTAATCAGTTTATCAGTTACCAGTATGCAAGCAGTTTTGAGGATTTATTATTAAATTATGTCCTAACAAATAAATAGAACTTTTTGTCATATGATTTGAAATAAAAAAAAGTCTACATTATAATATAGGATAACAGGTAGTCACTATACTTGCAACACGAGGGTCTACTTACCAAGTTAATAACTATAAACTAACCTTGTTTACAATAGCAGACAACACATTTGGATGACACAAGATGGTGACCACGTTGTTCTTGCCCATGAAGCGACATAATTTTACAGACTTAACCGTACCGCTACATTATGGCATAGTCCCTTTAAACGAACAAAGTTTTACGGTTAATTTGTACAGTGCATAGTGTTAACAAAAATGGAAAAGAAATTATTACCTCATTTCAAACTTCCATTTCTTCTGATTTTGAATGATAAGTCCAAAAAACAAACAATCGTGAGTAATAATCGAACCTATTGACCTAGTAGAAATCAAAAGTTAACACACTTTTAACATTTTATTAGTAAAACTATGTAAGGTGATGATTATCTCATAATTTATTAAGCTTGGAATTAATTATTTTCATAGACGTGGGAACTAAAAATTGCACAATACTTCTTTGAAATATGTTGTAAAAAGAATAAAATCTTAAATTTAATAGCCAATGAATAATGTCTGATGCAAAATAAAGTGGTAATTGTATGCCAAGTTGATGAGTGTTTTTTATTAATTTGAAATCATAATATTTAAAACATGCACAAACATAGTAATTATAGGAATTGGGCATGAACATTCATGTGTAAAATGTAATGATTGTATGAATAAGTATAGACCCAAAAACTTCAATTTTCCATGGCAATCTTGTGGTAATGACCGCATAAACGCAGATCGTTACTTGTAATTAGTCGTTTGGTCCACATGTGCTTTTCGTTGCAACCGATAAGCATAAGCCATACATTGGGCATAAAATCTTGTTAATTACAACGAGTGTTATTATTATTGTTGTAAATCAATTGCCACCCGCACTCCGGTGTTCGGATCCAGACATGTGTATCCCACGGTGTTGCCACATTCCCAAGAGTTCGATGCGTTTCTGTGCGATTCTAATAAGCATCAAAAGGAGCTACAATCGGTCGATCCAAGTTCGTACCCATGAACGCTGCAGGTTCGTTATGAACATCAGAAAGATCACCTCGTTAGTCATCCAATCAAAGGCTTGGCGCTAGGTACCGCTTGAGAACGAGAGCGCCGATGGCGTTGACAGCCTAGTTGCAAGATACAGGGAAGTTGCTGCTGAAGTAAATGTTAACGATTTGTGACATCACGAGTCGCCTCCCTTGTTGGTTCATGCCACCAAAATGTTCTATTTTTAGAAACGGGAATTCCAAATCGTGACGAATGTGAATGGTTACGAAATGACATAACTATGAAAATAAATACGTAGAATTACATTATTTCACGCATACCATTATGCAACCATCCGTTTTCTTTTCCGACTTGATTAATTTACAGCTTTCCATTTAATATTTTAAAGACACAGCACTCGTCCAGAATTCGCGCGAATCCATTAAATTTGATGTCACATTTAAACCTTTAGCTCTACTCGTAACGTTAATTTCTGGCTCAAAGTAAATCATTTTAATTTAAATTAACACATATCTATTACTTTCAAACTCTACCTCATCAAATCCATAGAAAGGCAGGTCAGAATCCATGTCATAAATCAGAAAACATTCATCGTACTCCGCCATTTTTTTTTACACATTTTCAAAGAATGAAAGTGCTTTATGCACCACTTCCTGTTGAGAATCTGTAAATTTCTATTTATAATTAACCAATGAAATTTTACATATCCTTAAACCAGGGCCTAGTGAATTCAGTTATGTAAACATTTAACCTCCCCCAGAACAGTTAACAAAGGAAATAGAAAGTAGGTGTGAGGTCACTATCAACAAGAACAGAATTGTTTTACGAACGAAAATTGTTTTAGTTTCTTAGAAGAAAATTTCACTCAAAACGGTGTCAGCAATATTCTTAGAAGAAAATGTTAGAAAAACGTTTCTAAATAAATAAATGTAAGAATTACCATATACTATATTAAATAGATATTTCGTCTGATTTTTGATCAGGTAAGGCTCCATAATGGTCAACCGTTCCATGTCGGTTTTCGAAATGTAGCTCTTACATAAGCATAGTTGCGTTGCAACTATGCTAAAAACGAGGCCCAATAAGCACTTAGGCTTCCAATATGCAATGACGTCAAGTGTGTATTGGGATATCACGCGATAACTGCAATGTCACGTGTTAACGTGTTAAACATGTTGTTGTATTCAGCATTATGAATAACCATGCGTTAATAGAGTGATTCTGGAATTTCGTCAAACGATTTGTATACTAATTACTGAATTAAATGTTCTATTCCCACAATAACAAGGACGGAACTTAAGGTAAAATTTCAGTTTGAACGTTGCTTGTATGATGTGTCTTGCATTAATTCCCAACTGGTTTTCTGTAGAACGAAATCGCAGTACATGTATATGAATATTTGTTAAATGGTCTATCAGGTTTGTAAAATAATACACGTATGATGCGTATGTGCATAAACATATAAAATGTAATTTCATTTTTATTAGTTCTCTAAGTGTATATCATAATATCAAAGTATCGTTTTAATTAACAATAAATCATTTGCCATTTGTTGTATGATGTTACGTGTACAATAGCAAGCGATGTAGGGGTAATAATTTACTGTTTCTCCTTTGTATCAAATGACAAAGCCAGAACCTGGGAGCCATAGACTATTCCCGTAGCCTAGTTACTATCTCTGCATAGGATCGCCATTAAAATTAATAGCAAATGATGCAATCTTAACGCGGACAGAAACATTTGCCCCATCTGTTAATGGGCCGTGTGTATAATAAAACCAGGGAATAATTAACACGAAATTAACATCATAAAAAGCCCGTTGTGAAAGTGTTTAATTTCATAAAGTGTAAACTGTCATATCTGACATCGCTTTTTTGTTACTTGTAAACGATATAGAGATAACGAGGTGCGAGCGGGGACATAATGGAGTAAGGTGATTACGTAAAAAGACTTTTGTCTACGAAAGGAAAAAGACCCAACGTAGAGTGAAAAATATTTTCAAACACATATATTCATTTTCATGAAATAGACTATTAATATTTTTTTACAATGATTAATGAGGACAACCGTACCACGTATTGCTATCTTGTCTTGTAAAGCAGTCTTGTAAAAGGCCGTTGAAGAATATAACAGTAGGAGTATCGATGGTATGTGCTTAGTTAACAGTTTTGTGAAGAGTGGTTCCAGTTCTCGAAAACGCAAAAAAGACTGTTGGTTTTAACTAAAGAAACTCGAACAAACCCGTGTCCTTTACAGCAGAGTATAAGAACCGGGTGTAACACATAAGAGTGAGTAAGATAGAGAAACGGTGATGGAAAGACTTGGCATGGAGAGGAACTAAATGTAGTGAATCGTAGTAACATTGTATGAAAGACATTCTTAAAGATTATCGGTATTAGAAATGAAATAAGACGCATTAGAAATTAATACTAAAAAAAGAAAAACCGAAAAAAAAGAACTACATGTTGTTTTTTTAAAATTATTAATGAAGAACAAATTGCAAAAGAGACAAAGGAAGAACATGAAATGGATATGACACTTAGGTAATCTAGGAAAATTGAATACAATAAAATTGTATGCAGATAAAGAGAGTCTTCATTAAAATATTAAATGCACATGCATAACTTGCACTGGGACAAAACGGTACATGAGTGTCAACAAAAGGTTAACAAAGAATAACAAGGCGCTGCTAGATTTGAAGAAGATGGTTCTGAAGAAAACTTTAGATTGAATTGTATTGGATGTTTGAGGATACGATAGAAATAGGGGATGGATTGGTTTCTTTGCTGTCCTATATAGATGCATGGACTTCAAGGAAGAAATGAGCGAACTGAAGTTGGTGGCAGTACAATAATTAACAAGAAATGGATTGGAAATAGTTTTATTTAAGGGATGCTGCGTTGGAATTGTAATGAGATGCTTCTCAGCCCTGAAAAAGGTGCAGGCAACTGGAGAAATTGTATGGCATACATAATTATCTGGTGTTATGTTTAAAACCTACTTTTTTTTAAAGGAGAGAAACTATATAATAATTATTTTTTTCGTTTCAATATTTTTCTTATAATGATTGTATTGTGCATGATTGATGTACAATGTATTTGCCAAAGGAAATAAATTTGTTTAAACTAACCTACGTGCACTTTATTTTACATTGAAAATAACGACCGAGATAAGCACACCTCAGTACAATTAAATAAAATGTTGTTCTGTAAGCAGGCCAAAAAAAAATAAAAAATTAAGAGACAACTCATTTAACAAAATAATAAACTTGAAATAATGTGTCTGGTGTTTTGATAAACACTATATTATTTGAAATATATTTCCCATTATCTTGAATTGAGGATGTAGTTTCAAAATTGCAGTAATTTTATCATATTTAAATTGGCGAACAAGCAAATAACACGATTTTGTTATGATATGTAAATGGGCGTGCGACAGACGAGGTTAAGTGAGTGAACAATATCCCTGGTTGAATTGTATTCAAGGTAATGTATTGAATAAAAGATACATAATAATAAAGAAAGTGGTTGATAAAAGGATGAAATATAGTGTGTGATTTATGAGCCGTGAATATGCATGTGCTACTGACACCGTTTGTTGTTGTAGACTGCTTATTTAACATTGCATTTATCGTCCCTCTGCCCACAAATAAAAGTGGTTTTGTATGTTAAAGCTAATATTATAAGGACACACAGACAAAAAGGATGCAAGCAATGCATCCAGAAATAAAATAAAAACTGTGGGTTACATCCAACTCTGTTGATAATTGTAATGTTTGTACATTTACAACTCAAACTATAGGAATTGTCTTTGGTGTTGTATTTGAGTTCTCGTGTTGATTACGGGATATCTTAAACAGGCAACAATCTGTCTATACTATAATGAGTCTATACTAAGCGTATAGTTACATAAATCAGCTGCATTTAAAATGAACTCGCATAATACTAAAGTTTATCACAAGTTGTATTTTATTTCACGGGTAAAACAACTTGTTCAACTATTTCTATATTAAACGTGTGTAATACAACATTTTAGTCGTAGTCAATGGCTAAATTTCCTTTAATTGACCGTTTTTGCAAAATAACGTCTTCCTCGTCAAAAGGACGTCACGGCTTTAAACACCATTTTGAATGTTTCAGCATGTTGTCGTTAAATATGTTTTCGCCGTTTACATAATATACTTGAATGGACATGACACTTGTTGCCATTTAAACCATATTTTATTTAACTTGTCCAATAATTTCGTGATTACTCGCCAAAGACTTTTTAACTAACACAATTTATCTGGTTCAATAAAATATGCTATAAAATGACAATGCACATCAGTATCTATACATGTATTTGTATCTTAATATAATAATAAGTGTTTTTGAGATAAATAAATAGTATACTATTTGATGTGTTTATTATTAAAAAAAAATCTGAACCAACCAATTATTAATTCCATTCTTTTATAAATACTAGTTTCAAAATAATTAGTAATTTGGCAAATGTCGATGTATGCAAAAGTTGTCTGCACATAATAATGATACAATTTAATTCAAGCAATTTTATTGAAAAACAATTTAAATAAAACATAAAATTGTTTCGTTAACAGATGCTCTTCCAATATTTGTCAATTAAATAGGAAGTTACGAATTGCGTTATATGATTTCTCGTTTCTATTATGCAAAGTTGCCAGGAGATGAATTGGAGATGATAACGAATTTAAAAGAGCTTTTTTCGAACGATGGCTATATATTTAATTTCGTTATTTTAAAAATGAGTCATTAAATATTCTATGGAATTGAGATATCAACTATTGATTAAATGGTATATACTCGTTTAATAAGAGATTTAACTTATTTAAAGCCAAACTATCTGTAAAGCACACATGTAATGAAAATACCATGAATGGTTAAGTGCACCACGAATATATGCCTGGCAAGTATATAAAATGAGGGTTTAGATACATATATATCGAGTATAATGTAAATGCATCTTTCAAGAACACCATGTATTTATTTTCAAATAAATCACAAATCATTTATTTGAATGGTTATTTAAAATGTATATAGGTTGTATTTCTGTCGGTAAGGAGAACACTATTGTCTACAACATTGCATTAACGACTGTATGAGTTCAACTGGTGTCAATATATTGGCTCCTGTTGAATAACGCCGTAAGCATTATGGTTACAATTGTTTTAAACAAGGCATATGTCCAGAAAATTAAACGGTGTAGTTCAGAATCTTGTAAGAATACTGATAATCATAATTAATGGTTTTTGTAATAAAAAACACCCTTATTTTTTGTCACAGACATTTAGATAAACATTTTTTAGGAGAACAATACATGTTTCTTTAGTTAAACTGCAATGGGATAACGACAAGGAACACGCCGATTCTTCATCAAATATTTACAATCCCAAACACACAGAAATAGAACATGAATCTTGTGAATTGAATTTACTGACGTTTGATTGCAGAATGTGCTTAATGTAAATACAGTTTTATTAATATTGCCATCAAACAAAGTACCGTGCAATACCCTTGTGACTGTTAAAGTAGGCCCCACGTGCAGAAAGTGCATTATGTGGGCAGTTATTTTCCAACTGGCGTCGTCTAGCATGTTTACTGCATAAAAATTAATGCATTTTTCGCCTGCGGGTTTTATTGGATAACGTTGTCTTCAAAGGACTGCGCTTTGATGCAATATAAGGGTCTTAATGTTAAAATGTATTTGCAAGATGCTTACATTAAATAAATAGAAATCATCGAACACCACAACCATGAACTGTTCCATTTTATTATGTACTTTGTTACAATAACTACGATACAACTTACCATCACAGAAAACGTTGTATAATTTCTAAACATAAAAAAACGTTAACTTGAACTACGCGAATATAAACATGTCATTATGAGGTCTTTATGCAATGAACATTAATGACGTTATTCAAAATTCCATGTTTTTCCAGCCACTTAATACGTAAATTGTTTCACTATGTGAAATACTGGAATTATATATGGTCGTTTGTATTTAATACTAACTATTCACAAGAATTTGTTTAAGATTATGTATAGGTATATTATAAATATTTATATATTATAACACAGGAACTCTTTAGATATAAAACAAAAATGGAGAAACTCTCACTAATAATTGCAGGTCCTTTATTTAAGACCAGTGGACTACTATCTCTACGAAACGAGATCATAGACCCAACAAAATATGCACATGGGTAAAACGTGAGTCGCACCTGGTACCGTCTATGCCATAGACATGAATGATTTACCGTTTGTTTTACTGATTGACTTATCTTTCGACTGATCGATTGCTTGGTTGATTGATTTATTGATTGATAGAAAGAAAGACAGAGATNATAGATAGATAGATAGATAGATAGATAGATAGATAGATAGATAGATAGATAGATAGATAGATAGATAGATAGATAGATAGATAGATAGATAGATAGATAGATAGATAGATAGATAGATAGATAGATAGATAGATAGATAGATAGATAGATAGATAGATAGATAGATAGATAGATAGATAGATAGATAGATAGATAGATAGATAGATAGATAGATAGATAGATAGATAGATAGATAGATAGATAGATAGATAGATAGATAGATAGATAGATAGATAGATAGATAGATAGATAGATAGATAGATAGATAGATAGATAGATAGATAGATAGATAGATAGATAGATAGATAGATAGATAGATAGATAGATAGATAGATAGATAGATAGATAGATAGATAGATAGATAGATAGATAGATAGATAGATAGATAGATAGATAGATAGATAGATAGATAGATAGATAGATAGATAGATAGATAGATAGATAGATAGATAGATAGATAGATAGATAGATAGATAGATAGATAGATAGATAGATAGATAGATAGATAGATAGATAGATAGATAGATAGATAGATAGATACATAGATAGATAGATAGATAGATAGATACATAGATAGATAGATAGATAGATAGATAGATAGATAGATAGATAGATACATAGATAAATAGATAGATAGATAAATAGATACATAGATATATAGATAGATACATAGATATATATATAGATAGATCGATTGCTTAATTAATTGATTGATTAATTCATTCACAAGCACATGTATTTCGAACCATCAATCAAAAGATTCATGTATTGATACAACCCTATAACTCACTTTAACCCTCAGAGACATATTCAATCCATTGGATGTTCGAAAATTCACATGGTACAAACTTCAGTCCAAGTTCATTTACTACATTTCCAAAAGTAAGTCAATCAATATTTATCTTTTGTGTTCCGGGAACCAATTCTATGAGTTATACACTACGTTACCGTGTATAACTCAGCAATTTAATCTCTCAGTTCGTTGCTTAACTAAACAAATTACATCTTTAAACCCGGAAACTACTTCATAAAATATAAATCAGATGAGCCATCTGTTTAAGAACTGCAAAATATGCCGGCAAATAAATAAAAAATCCTTTCATCTTTTCGATACACAGCCGATGTGGCAAGCAGTTAGTCTCGATGTTGCACACTTTCGCGTGTTAGGCTCGCTGATTTTGATTGGGTTGATCACGTCACAATATCATTTTGTATAGGCATGTGCTTAAACGATATGTTCATTGATACACGTCATTCGCTTATGAGCATATAATGAAAACCGAATCAATGTACAAGGACTCGTATGCAATATTTAGTTGTTTGGTACGAGAAAAACGTGGTGGAATTTTTTCAGGACGAGAAAAAGTGTTGTTATTTTCAATAAAAACAAAACAAAATTTATTCGTGTTTTCTGCTCTACTATCTACATAAAGCGTGTCGTCACGTGAATGACATTGCCAGTCGCTACTATTTAAATAATATCCTATCCTACGATTAATTTCCTATTACTGGTTAATTGTCTAATTGGTCTTATAAATAAACTTCTTACGAGCAAGTGGTGATATATCGATGCATACAATTTTAAGCAAAGACGTTGAATAAGTGAACGTGAACTTTACCTTTTTACAAATAAAAGCTTAAATTATGGTTCACTAATTGAGGCATGCCTTCAAATAATGAATTCAGATTGACTTTCAAACATATTAATCATGTTGCTGATTATCAAATATTCATTGTTGCACATGCGGTTGAGAATGCTATTACTAAATCAAATGCTATTATAAAGCCAAGAACAAATAACGACCATTCGCTTTTGTAAACATATTGGGTGTAAAACATTTGTAGGAATGCATATAACCTATGTTTTATGATGACAAGTATTTATTCATGAACCAAAAAGGTTCGCCTGTAATATAAAGCGACTTCACAGTGTCAACTAGCAAGTGGTAATAATTTTAAACTTAAATTAACATACACAGATAAACAGGAAAACCAAGTGAAAGTGCGTAGTATAATAATGCATAATACATTTAACGAGACCGATTCTTCAAAATATTACCATGACATGCACTGTACAACCAATATATAAAATGAGACACTGTTAAAAGAAAATGTTTTTTTTCGACATTGTCATCAACTGCACATAAACAAGAAATACCCTTGTGACTGATAAAGGAAGCCCTGTTTTCCAATGGTACATTTTGCAGGCACTTGTTTTCCCGCTGGCGTCGACGACTGTTCGGTAAATAATTCTTCCGAATACAAATATGTTGTTTAAATTACAGCTACTGAGCACATACTTTTTTTCCTCTGCGTCTTGCACAGGATACAGTTATTCACTTTGACCTCAAATGATGCACATTTAATGAAGTATAAGATACATGGTAACTCGCATTTGCTAATATTTATATTGCTTCAGTTTATCGCAACTTTTACAACAACATTTATATTTGTTGTTCGCCATGTTTTTATGTTAACTTATGATAGCTGCACATTACAAGGCGTTGTAAACAGTATTCTGCTGTTGTTTGTTTCGAGCTATACAACAAAGGTAAGAGAAACAGTCGTAATTTATTCCTTCCATAAAGTGCTATATCCATTTTGAACGAACTAAGGCATAAATGTTAATTGGTGTTCTTGCACTCTTTGTTTCACGTGCTGTCATGTTAATGACTTTCCAATCGGTATTAGCAAATGAAGCTTATACATGTGATATATCATTATCTATAAACAAAATTAATCAACTCTTTCTTGGCTGACTGACTGACTGGCCGACACACCGGATGACTGACTGACTGAGCGCTTGACACATTCATTGATCGATCGCTTACTCATTGAATCTGTCGTATACATATTCAAACACAAAGAAACTCAACATCAAGCAATAGATGCTTACAATTATTCACCCATCCAAAAGTATTCACTTACTAAACGGACAATTACACAATTAGTTTTTTCATTAATGCAATCAATCCTTCAATCCGTAGTCGCATTACTTCATCAATAAATCAATCGAATTCTAATCAATCGTTAATAAACATGACCGGACACCGCGAGAAACAAACTGGGTTCCAATTTAATACTCGGCAATTAAATCGCTCCGTTCGGTCCATACCTAAACAATTTACATCATCAATACCGGTTGTTATTTATTCAGATATAAATCAGATAAGCTTTGTATCAGAGTACTGCATACTATTCCGGCAAATCATTAAAGGTTTCTTTCATCTTTTCGCGATGAAGCCGATGAGGCGAGCAGTGTGGGTCTATGGTGCAAATGTACGCACCAAATTTTCTCTGAATTTCATTGCGTGGATCACGTCGCAATATCATATGATTCAACTGCTCCGAATACAGAACAAAACAAAACAAATATTTTATACGCTTAAGCATATTAAATCTCATCGTGATTCATAGTATAAGACATTCATATTCTTAGACATTCATACATACGTGGAATAATGAGTCATTAATAAATTAATACAGTATGAGTGAGAGTGATGTTTGTTTATATAAACAATGAATTTAGTATATAAAAAAACTGTATATACGGAAATCAGTGGCAACAGGCAAAAAACAAAGTACATTCATTCCATAATATACTGTACATAAATGGCAATAATAAACGCTGAGTTGAAGAAATATACAATTACAAAGCTATAAACAAAACATGATTTCAACTGGGATAAACGGTCAATGAAAAACATTTTGGTTTAAGACGGTATGAGGGCTAGAACGAAAGCAATCAAATGAAACTATACAGACAGAAAATTAAAATATGAATTTTAGTGAACTAGTATCGAAGGTATCGGATATCTATTAAAACGATTAGGGAATAGGTTTTTAAGTTTAAGTTAACACAAACATATTGCCCATCCATACACGATATAAACTATCAAGTAAGCAAATAACATGTCAGCTGCAGACAAACTCTCTACAGTAGACATATTTTCAGCCGGAGCAGATTTTATCATCAATAAACATGTTATGGACAACAAGATAGTTGTGTACAGGTTGTCAGCAAATACACGCAAAGTTGGTCGCTCACAATGTGTATAGGCCTGCATATGGGTGGGATATATACAACACTTTTTCTTGAATCTGATTGGTCACATTTTCTTGCCTCTGATTGGTCAGCTTGTTCTTGGCTCTGATTGGTCAGCTGACAAAGCTGTGGTCTAAAAAACATCAACTATACCGGCCATCTATTTTAAGGAAGTTTAAATGTGTGGCCATTAACAAACAAAGCCATTAGTATTAAATTATTTTGTCGCAATGTGTGAATCAAGCTATGTCACGCGACGAACAACACACGTTTATTACTAAAATATTGCTGCTCCATTGTTTCTGGAATAAATCTCACTCCATGCGTGGTCATGTTAAATAGTTAATTTTCATACGTTACATTAAAAGTTAATGATTTGTTCTCTCGTTCAGAAGAGATTGTCAAACAGAAACGCGGACGTGGAATTGATGTTTGTTGGCTTTGATAAAGTATACTTCAAACGATCTACAGTACAGATAATGGATTATAGTTAAAAGTGATAGTTAATAGGGTGAATCGATCGTATATTTTATGTGCTGTTCCGTGTTTGGCAATGAACAACTTATATTAAAAAATAAAACATAAAAGTTATTTACTTCTTTAAAGATTGCATTTTTGTTAACATTAATATAGAATCAATTGAATCTGAAAACCACAATACAGATTTATTCCGATCGTACAAACCACTCAACATGATGTATACAGTAAATATGTTTCATCATTGTGTATAATGGTATAAGACAATGAACATTACGAACCACTGATCAAGACAATCAGTCATGCAAAACTAAATATAATCAATCAGTAAACAATCCAGCTTTCACTGTGTTTTGTAACAGTCATTGTTTTAAATACGCCCACGGCGAATGAGTCCCACTTTTTACTTCTTTTTTTAAAATCACCAACAGAAATTTGATGATACAATTTGTACTTAAAGATGGTAACAAAAATTAGTAATATTACTCAGCAAGTGATAATAAAACGTATTAAAGTAAACATTGATATATGTTGTAAGCATACGTAAAACATAATCAACACTGGTAATGGTGAAAATAGCGTGATTAGTTGACATTAGAGTGCCCATGTCTGGTTCGAGGAAAGCAATCATATAGATGACGTAGGAGTTTTGCATCCAATTAGTCCAAATTTATTATTCTTTTGGGTACGATTGTCTGCTTTGTTTGCGTTTTAGAGTCGAGAATCGATGTCTGCCTACTGTGTTGGAGTATTTTATCACTCTTTTACATGGTCCACAATACATATGGAGGCTCGGTTCCTGAAAACACACTCGCGATTTGACGTCAATGTTTACGCAAGATACGCAGACTGTGTTTTGCGTATACATTATGCGTAAACGTGTGTTGCATCTTTAAATAAGTTTGAATTTAAAGTCTTGTCCGCAATTAGATCATAGCTACACCTTCTTAATAATCAAATTACAAATAAAATGCAATATATGATAAACGTAAAACACCTGATTTAGCGAGTGGTTTTATTGGGATGATCACTAATTAGAACATGCAATGAACTTGTAATTATGAACGTAATGTATATTGATTGGATAAATGTTACCAGTATAGAAATATTCTTAATGTTTACCGAAACGTTTTCAGGCAACGCTCAATATGCTACCGCTTTAGATGAGTTGTTCTTCAAAGTAGCATGGCTGAAATTCATATTGAAAATGTGGTAACCTGTCAGATTGCGGTCTGCATGTAGGGATGCAAAAGCTCCAAAAACATTAGCAGTTACAATCTGCACTTTTTGATGAAAAGTGATCAATACAAGGCAATGTTAACAACAGCGTAATTATAATAAAGTGATTAGAGCTCTGTTCACCGCCTTGAAATGGCCGATTCAAACCCCATATGGTTTGATGAAAGGCATTGGAGGCTTTTAAATGAAAGAAACTTTTCAGATTTCATACTTTGGTTGTGTATGAACGTAAGTAATATTCCTTTAAATCGAAAACAGAAGTCTAATAATCTAAATTGATCACAATTACTAGTAAGTTAACGGCCATCTGAAAAACAACAGATTACATATCTTGGTTGTGTATAAGCACAGTTAATAGTCCTTATAATCGGAAAACAGAGGTTTAATAATCTAAATTGATCACGATTACTAGTATACATAGGCCAAAAGGGAAAACAATTGTTGATTCGACAACAAAGTTCGTTGTCCGTGTACCCTATAGACTGTTAGGAAACATAAAATGTTTGCATTGGAAGCTCATAATCACATTCCATTCATCAATAAGAAAGATGCAGTAGTTGTAGAATAGTAGTTTGATTTTGTAGTGGGATGGAATAAGTCAACAAATCGAGACGATGTAGATGAGATAAATACTGACTTTGCAAGTGATTTTCAAAGAGAATACCTTTGTGTTTAAGCATGCATGTGTTCCACTTTCTGGCTTCGTCGCGACATCTTGCCAACACTATTTATGGCATGTTTTTTTATTCCAATATGGTATAAATATATGATCTAATAGAGGATTTAAGGCAGATATTACGTGGCGTCAAGTAATAAACTTTAAAAATGAAAATATTATATTACATAAATGTTTTATTAGACAAGCATTATGGCATGCACAATTAGTTTCATTACCTTATGGTTATGCAAATGGCATTTACCCGGGAGGATTTTATAACTATTTAGATGTAACGCAAAAATAATTATTATTAAATCCAGAGGGAAATACAAATATTTTCCAGCGTATATATTATTTAACGAAAGTGCTTTTGGTGCCAAACACTGCTTGGTGAATTTGTAATAAAACGTGGGTTTTATTTCACGTTTGCACTCAGTTACATAATTATCAAAAGGCATGAACGAAAAATGGAAATTTATCACATTTGGTTTATAACTCTGTTTGTTATTGCTTATGTGCTTTGAAGTAACGAGTTTTAAGGTATGCAAATTGCCTAGCTCCGTTTTCGGCACGAACGAATTTTGGACGATGAATACACAAATTATGATAGCAATTTTTTCACCGTATGTTGAAGTGGAGTAAGACATGACATATAATTAACATGATACATTACATCAGTTGTTCGTACGGATGTTAAGATCGAAACAGATGTAACAGTAGATTTGGTTTTATATATTGGAAAAAATTGATTACAAAACTCAAGATACACACACGCGATAATGGTTATGTACGAAATTACTCTTCAAATTATAACGTCCGAGTTGAATCATAATATGAAATCTGTATTGAAAAGTGATATAACGTTGAGGATAATAATTCTGCTGCTGAATTATATGATAATAGTACTATAATTAGTATGTGATGATGAAGGAGGAGTACAAGGAGGAGAAGGACGAGGGGGAGGAGGACGACGTGAGGAGGAGGAGGAGCAGGAGGAGGAGGAGCAGGGGGGAGGAGGAGGAGGAGGAAGACGGCGACGACGAGGAGGACGAGGACGAGGAGAAGGAGGAGGAGAAGGAGGAGAACAGTCTAGTGCAGCGTCATAATCATTAGAATGATGAGATCGTGGTATATACTGTATAAATAACAACAAATAAATACATAGACTATTGTTGTGTTTTCAACTCTATCAAGTAGATTTTCTCTCGAAATACTTCACACAACCAATTGCATCACAACCACAGTGACTCAACGCATATTTTTCAAGCGGGAAAGAATGCAAGGGGCCACTTGAAAATCTGATTACGTAGAGGGACGTGTCAGCTGAATACAATTTTGTTAAGCGTTTTGTTCTTTTCGCTAACAATTAATTCAGCAACGCAGTTGATGCCGCAAAATTACTGGATCTCAAAGGCTGGTATTGATAAAGATTATAATGAATTATGCGAAGTGAAACCTAGGCATAACATGTTCTGCGTTAAAAGAAATAAACATGTTAACAATTATGTACGACCGTTTGTAAAAAAATCTAACACATCAAGAACATCATAATAATGTTGATTCTTTGTCGGAATAAACATTGACATACACATTTAAAGAAATAGTGACTATGGTATCATTTGGAATAATCTTAACAACACTTTCACCGAAAAAAGAGCGTGAACATTACAATTTCGAGAATGTTTGAGGTACTATCATTAAAGGTTCACACAATCGTCATTTCTTTGTAGTTTAATATGATGAATCTCAACACGTCTGCACTTGTGAGTGAGCTTTACACGAAATATGTAAAGGGTTGAATAAAACACTTTTTATTTTCTGATATCTCTATGCTACAAATATTAAAATGCAGAGTTATTATATTTAAAGTTTGGGATTGTTTAATTAAGAGTTTGAATTTGTTTTGTATAATGTAACGATGCTATAAACGTATGTTTTAACAAATAATGTTCAACATCCGACTTAAGAGAACGAAGATATAACAATTAACGTAACACGTTAAAATGTTTAACATTAATACAAAAAATCATTCGAAAGAACAAACAGTCTATGAAATTCACAGATTGTAAAAAGAGGAGTAAATTTATAGCATTTCAATCCTACAGCTTTCATGGATAAAAATAAGTACATTTCTTTTTGCACGGCTTGCGGCGGCTATAATAAACAAAAGGGCCATTATGGCCCTAGATTTATCACCTGAACCTGACTTGGAACATGTAATGACAAGGTTTTTCAAGCTTTGACCTGGTGACCAAGATTTTGACCCCACGTGACCCAAATGTTAAACTTTGCCTAAATATTTCCCTAACAAACTTCCGCCTAAAGTATCATCATTATTGAATTAAACATTATGGGCACTTGAGTGTTTACAAGGTTTTTTCTAAGATTTGTACCTCGTGACCAAGATTTTGACCCCACATGACCCAATCTCAAACTTTGCCTAGATATCATCAAGAAAAACATCCTGGTCAAGTATCATCATTACTGGACCAAAACTATGGCCTCTAGTGTGTTAACAAGGTTTTTGTTAGATTAGACCCCATGACCTTGACCCCAACATTACCAAACGTCAAACTTGGCCTAGATATTATCCAGACAAACATACTGGTCAAGTTACATCATTATTGAACCAAAACTCTGGCGTATGGAGTGTTTACGAGTTTTTTTTTAAAGATTTGACCTGGTGACCTATAGTTTGACCCCTCATGACAAACATCAAACTTTGCTTACACAAATAAATATAATGACCAAGATTCATAAAATCTGAAACAAAATTGGGACCTCTAGTGTGTAAACAAGCATTTTGTATTATATAATGGAAATTTGACAATCTAAGGGCAATAATTCTGGCATTAATTATGCGATTTGGCTCATTGTCAAACTTGACTGAGATCTTGTGGTCATATAGCTTTTCAGCAATTTTAATAAAGAATGCTTGAGAAATGTGAATGCTAGAGTGTTTACAAACCAAATGTGGACAGACAGACGGACGACGGACAAAGACTGATCCTAAAAAGTGTTTGTTTCACCGATCTGAGCCATTTTCCAACTTTTACCAATAAAACCAATGACTTGACTAAGTTTCACGATGATTAGGCAAAAATTGTGACTTCTAGAGTGTTCACAAGGTTTCTCTAGTCATATACGGAAAAATGCCCCACCCCCTGGCGGCCATGTTTTTTGACCGATCAGGACCATTTTCAAACTCATCTGAGATATAAATAAAACCAATGTTTTCACCAAGTTCCAGGATGATTGAGCAAAAAATGTAACTTCTAGAGTGATCACAAACCTTTTTTACTATATAAATATCAGGAAAATGCGCCCCTCCTGGCAGCCATGTTTTTCGAACTCAACTCTCGAAACAAATGTTCTGACCAAATGTCATGAAAATTGGGCCAAAAATGTGACCTCTAGAATGTTCACATGTTTTCACCATATACAAATAGAGAAAACTGCCCCGCCCACTGGCGGCCATGTTTTTTCACCGATCTGAACCATTTTCGAACTCGTCCGAGATATCAATAAAACCAATGTTTTGACAAAGTTTCATGATTATTGGGCAAAAGATGTGACTTCTTGTCTGTTCACAAGCTTTTTAAACTATATAAATATAAGGAAAATTTCCCCGTGCCCCTGGAAGCCATGTTTTTCAACGGACCGGAATCATTTTCGAACTTAACTCACGATTCTAGGAAAAAATGTTCTGACCAAATTTCATGAAGCTTGGGCCAAAAATGTGACTTCTAGAGTGTTAACATGTTTTCACTATATACATATAGAGAAAACTGCCCCGCCCCCTGGTGGCCATGTTTTTTGCCTGATCTGGACCATTTTCAAACTCGTCCGAGATATCAATAAAACCAATGTTTTGACCAAGTTTCATAATGATTAAGCAAAATTGTGACTTCTAGAGTATTTACAAAGTATCTCTATAGCCAATTAAGGAAAACTGCCCCGCCCACTGGCGGCCATGTTTTTAATGGACAGGAACCACTTTTGAACTCAACCAACATATTATTAAGACAAACATTTTTACAAAGTTACATGAAGATTGGGCATGAAATGTGACTTCTACAGTGTTTACAAGGTTTTTCTTCATTTTGACCTAGTGACCTTGTTTTTGACCCAGCATGACCCAGTTTCGAACTTGATCGAGGTAATATTGGGACGAAGTTTCATGAAGATCGGACAAGAAATGTGGCCTCTGGAGTGTTTACAAACAAATGTGAACGGACGGACGACGGACAAAGACCGATCCCAAAAGCTCACCTGAGCAATCAGGTGAGCTAAACATAATAACGCGTTTACCCGACTATTTTGTGGATAACAGTGTACATATCGTTCCTTTCATGTGTGCCGATAACGCACTGTGTAATATAGAATAATAATTCATGCTCAAATCCATTTGGACTGGTTACGAAATAAAGTCAATGATTTGACCTACATATGGTTAATGCGTTAGGTATTATTTCCTTCTTTGTTGAGGGATTTTATATTTCGAATATACTGAGCCTTTGTAGCTGTGACTACGTATACTTTAATACATCAGTTAATAAATAAACTTTGTTGTATTTAATTACATTTACGATTTAAATAGTACTACGATTCAGGCATATAATTTCAATGATAATGTTTTTCCGTAGCCAGATTGTGTTTATGTCGTGTTTTTAGTCACGAGACAAAACGAAACGCACAATGTCTGATCTTTAGGATATGAATATTGAAATCAAACGAACAATGGAATGCTTAAACATCCATAAAAAAACGTTTCTATGAAAGCATGAGGCAATTACTTATTTTCTGGCTTAAACTAGATCCTTTACAGAAGAGATCAGCAAATCTTGTAAGCATGTTTTACTGCTATGCTAATATGATAATTTACAATTCGAATTTAATGTCTACACTTAATTGGTTTGATCGGACTTAAAAAATGCCTCTAGACTCATAAACGACCACGGGCGATCTTCGATATGTCTTTGATGTTTTCAATATGAAATACTTGACATCTAACCTTTATATTCGTGAAAGATTGAATCAAAAATTTTGTCATAACATGTGTTTATTTAACATTTCTGAACGAGACGAATTATTATCATTGATCCGAGAATACAGTTCATACTCGGACATTGTAAACGTCTGAAATATTACAAGAACGGCCATTAAATCCGTTGCTGTCGTGAAAGCAGTGAGGACATATCGTATAAAAAAACGTTAACTGTCGGCTTAAATAACCGCCCAGCCTGCGATTTCATACGCTTTAGATATAAACAGTGTATCTGACATAATCAACTGTTGAACATTTATAATAACATCCGTTCGTGAAAAAAGCCCAAGATGCGATCAAATGTTCTTTGAAGTTCTTAAAATGTAAACAGACATGTAAATTTGTAGCCTTTAAATCATTCATTATTTAGAGACGAAATTACCTACTTTACGCGTATTTCTCTGTGGCACTGCTTTTGTTTCGCGGTTGAAATGTATCACGTGTCTACCGGACTATCTCGAGGATTTCAGTGCAAATATCGGTCCTGCCATATGTGCTGATAACGAACTCTACAATATGTACTTAATATCCATTACCGAATCCAGTTGAAGTGTTACATACGTTTAATGCATTAGGTAGTGTATCCTTTTATGCAAAGGCATGTCAAACATCTTTTTGGCTTTGGCACTCGATTTGTCACTACAGAAAGACTGCTCAAAAGGTAGACAATAAAGACAATTGATTAATATAATATGGTAATTCGTTAGATTCGGTCACAATAAACAGTCTCTGTGATTTATGTTTTATTACTGAAATATTCATGTTTAATTTTATATTGAGCTATGAATTGCGAATTGTGTAAGAAAGAATGAGACTATGCCCTGGCATAGCCCTAGGGTAAGCGATATTGGTCCCACTGGCCCCTATATCATTTCATAACTAAGGTATCGTCTTAAGTTATGACTGACTTAAAGTATTTTATATAATCAAATATATCAGGTTCCTTGACATAATTAGAATTTTCCGATCTCATTTTTCGTTTTTGAAAGAAAGTGCAACTTTTTTTTTTACATGTACACAGATAAGTTTAGTATTTTGATATACTCGTCATATAATTTCATACAAAATCAATCATTCTCACTTATAAAAATGTTACTTCGTTCATTAATATGGTACATCACATATAAGTTATAACCCTCTAAAATAACTTATTCTGGTATCATTTTATGCATACCTATGTCTATAAAACTACCAACCTTTTACGTTGAACGGCATGTGTAATACATTTGTATAAAAAAACTAGTTAAAGGCTCATTAATTCGATCCGGAATTTGATAGATAGTAATAAATGAGCAGTGAATATTTTGAAGTCGGAATGCATAACATTATGTATCCCCGGGCAGGTAATTTCAAGTCTAATGATATACTTAAATTGAATGAGATTTAAACATTGAATTTATGAGCAGTTGGAGCGGAGAATTAAGCTCTATGCAGGTTAAGAAAAATGGTTTCGATTTTAAGTTCAAATTGAAGGGAGTTATGCGCAATTATGTCGAATGTGTTATCAACGTATTCATTTATTAACGAGACGGGTTTTATAGATTGATGAAAATGAGTTAATGTGCTCTTATGCTCTTAATGTATTTGATTATGTTTTTATGACAAGATCTATCCATCTGGATGAAAGACACTGTTTAGAAAGTCATCATCATCATCATCATCATCATCATAATCATCATCATCATCATCATCATCATCATCATCATCATCATCATCATCATCATCGTCATCATCGTCATCATCATAAGCATCATCAACTTCATTATCTTCATCATTTTCTTCATCTTCATCATCTTCATCATTATCTTCATCATCATCATCTTCAGTAAATCATCATCTTCAGTAAATAGGAAAACGCGTTCAGTGAGAAACACAATATTTTCCAGATGTTTTCACAATTATTCACATAAAAACTGCATATTCATTGTAAGAAAGCAATAAGATAACGTGCTATCGTGCGATCTCAAGGAAAATTAAGATTTAATTTCAGATATATAATGATAAAAAAAAGGAAAGAAATTCGTTTAAATGAAAACCTCGTATCGTAAAATGTTTCTTAATGTTAAAGCATGGATGGAAGAATGTCTTCTGCACGTGCTCTCAGTTTTGCATATATTCTATCGAACTGTTTCCACTCAGAGCGCGTGAAACAATCTTTTATAATTATGACTTACAAACAGACAGATAGACAGACAGACAGACAAACAGACAGACAGACACACAGTATTTTCTGTCGCGTGAATTAAAATAATTGTACTATACACACGCAGCTTCTTTTATCCTCATGGGGACTGGCCTTTAGGATTTGTTACACCATAAATTGCTACAATGAAAACAAGATGGTCATTAACGTTTCATACACGTTTTTTAAACTGCGCATTAAGTCCTGTGTAATATTTTCGTGTTACGTTGTTACTTAATGTATAATTATTTTTAATCGTATGCAAGAATAATAAAAGTTTTTTTCTGTGAACCAAGTAATAGAAAGTGTGTTAAACAAATATTAACAGCGATAACAGAGCGAGTTTTTACTTTGAGTATTTGCAGACGACAATTTGAAAGTAAAATCGTTAATTTGTTTGAATATTCCATTGATACATTTTAGTCGTCCGGCATTTTAAAAACAATTTACTAAATTGTGGACATCAGTTTTTATCCTCTAAGTAATCAAGTAAATGTCGTCTGCAAACACTTAGATCAACATGTCACTGGGAGGTGGATCAATAGAACGTTTTACTAAAATGGTCATTATAGGTGCAATGATAGCACTTTTTGATTAAACTCTCAATTATGAAAAACAACTTAAGTAAAGCAAATGAGATAAATGTAACAGTCACTAAATATAACGTAAATTAGAATATCAGTGTATTGAAATCCTTAATTTCTGAAGTTTATGCCAGAAAAACTATAACTATTGTATAACTTATATATATAAATCACAGAAACATATAATGTTGACATAAACATATATACATATAAATAAATGAAACATACATAATTGTTCAATGCATGATATTTACAAAACGAACAAATATATAAGTAGCAAATATATACTCATAAATATACATAACTTTTCGACCGGTTCCAATGTTTTGTCAAATTAACGTTACGATATGAACGTTCCATCCAACGGCTCGGACTCAACCACGCTGACATTCACGTAATCAGCAAAGGTAGCATCACCGACTGTATCCAAGGAAACAACATCGTCGGCTTCCGACACTGTGTCATCAGCCACGAACTCGTGCGCGGTGTTGTCAACCACCGACCCTTGTTCAATGTCTTCAGTAACGACTCTGACAATGTGTTGTCAACCACCGACCCTTGTTCAATGTCTTCAGTCACGACTCTGACAATGTGTTGTCAACAACCGACCCTTGTTCAATGTCTTCAGTCACGACTCTGACAATGTGTTGTCAACCACCGACCCTTGTTCAATGGCTTCAGTCACGAATCTAACAATGGGTCGTCAGCCACCGACTCTGGCACCTTGTCTTCAGCCACGGACACTGAATCTCTGTCATCCACCGAGACTGGACCTTCTACGTCGCTGGTTTCTGGTTAGTTCATTTCTTTGAAGCCACTGCAGATAAAATGCAAAATATCAGTACCTCGTTGTGTGTAATGGTAGGTCGTGTTCAAGGTTCATACACATAATTTATTGTCAACTGATAATTGAATAAGATAACTATTTACCTATTATTACATTGTTTAATGTTAATACATGTATTCAACAAATTAATTTTTTTAAGTTAATATTCGCAATATACACCATGATACGTTACATATATATGTTGCATTTTTACATATCTGTATTTCTTTCTTTACATGTGAATTCTTTCTTTGTTATATAAACCAATATAACTACCATATCGACTCAATAAAATACCACCATTAACAGGACAGCGTCAACCATGTATGGTAGTCAAAATCACTCTCAATTAAACAATCAATCAATGAAGATGCCTCAAGTGACTCGTAAGACGATCTTTGTAACTTCGGGTTAGTAAAAAGTATTATTATTATTAATATTGTCATATGAAGACCTTATATATGTATATATTTGACGAAAATTATACATATTTAAATGCAAAATATACCATCCATCGATAGTTCTTCATATAATAGTCCAATATTTAATCATACACGTATGTATTACTGCAATGAAACGTATTATTACTGTGTATAATCATAAACTAATTACTTTGTAAACACTGATGGTCATATAATCTCACCTATTGTCCAATCAATTAGTCTAATCAGTTTTTCAGATACCCGTGGACAATAAACACCCCCCAGTATACAAGCAATTTTGAGGATTTATTATGAAATGATTTCATAAAAAATAAATAGTACTTGATGTTATATGATTTGAAATAAAAATAAAGTCTACATTATAACATAAGATAACAGGTAGTCACTACACTTGCAACACGAGGGTCTTCTTACCAAGTTAAAAACTATATACTAACCTTGTTTACAATAGCAGACAACACATTTGGATGACACAATATGGTGACCACTTTGTTCTTTCCTATAAAGTGACATAATTTTACGGACTTAACCGTTGCGCTACATTAAGGCATAGTCCCGTAAAACGGACAAAGTTTTTACTGTTAATTTTTGTTAACAGTGCATAGTTTTAACAAAAATATAAACAAAATCATTCTCTAATTTTAAACTTCAATTTCTTCTGATTGTGAATGATAAGTCCGAAATGCCGACAAACGACAACAAACAATCGTGAGAAATAATCGTACCTATTGACCTAGCAGAAATCAAAAGTTTACACACTACTAACTTTTTATTGGTCAAACTATTTACGATGATAAATATGTCATCATAATTTATTAATTAATTATATTCATTTATTTAGCATGGAATTAATTATTTTTATAACCATGGGAACTAGAAATTGCACAATAATGCGTTGAAATATGTTGTTAATACAAAAACAAATCTTACATTTAAAGCCAATGAATAATGTCTGATGCAAACTAAAGTGGTAATTGTATGCCAAGTTGATGTGTGTTTTTTATTAATTTGATATCATAATATTTTAAACATGCACAAACAAAGTAATTAAAGGAATTGGGATCCGATCATTTAAGTTTAAAATGCAACTAATGTTAGAATAAGTATAGACCCAAAACTCCCATTTCCCATGGTAATCTTGTGGTAATGACCGCATAAACGCAGATCGTTACTTGTAATTGGTCGTTTGTTCCACATGTGCACTTCATTGCAACCGATTAGCATAAGCCATTCATTGGACATAAAATCTTGTTAATTACAACGAGTGCTATTATTATTGTTGTAAATAAATTGCCACCCGCACTCCGGTGTTCGGATCCCAGAATGTGTATCCCGCGGTGTTGTCAAATTCCCAAGAGTTCGATGCGTTTCTCTGCGATTCTAATAAGAATCAAAAGAGCTACACTCGGTCGATCCAAGTTCGTACCCATAAACGCTGCAGGTTCGTTAAGAACATCAGAAAGATCACCTCGTTTGTCATCTAATCAAAGGCTTGGTGCTAGGTACCACTTGAGCAAAAACGAGGCCCGATAAGCACTTTGGCTTCCAATATGCAATGACGTCACTTGTATATCGAAATATCATCAGGCGATTACTGTAACGTCACATGTTAACGTATTAAACATGTTGTTGTATTTCGCACGATAAATAACCAAGCGTTATTAAAGTGATTCTGGAATTTCGTCGAAATTGTTGTATACGAATTACTGAAATAAGTGTTATATTCGCTTCATAACAAGAACGTTACTGATGTTGCAATTGCAATTTGAACGTTGCTTGAATGATCTGTCTTGCATTATTTTCCATGTTGCTCGTCTGTAGAACGAAAACGCTTTATGCACATCTTTGTTAATTGGGCAATGTTGGTTATAAAATAATAAACGTGTGATGCGTTTCGTTTTTGCATAAACGTACAAAATTTTTCATATTATTAGAAGTTATCTTGGTGTATTTCATAATAACAAAGTATCTTTCAAATTTCAAATTAATCATTTTCCAATTGTTGTATGATGTTACGTGTACAATAGGAAGCGAGGTAGGGGTAATAATTTACTGTTTCTCCTTTAAATTCAATAACAAAGCCTGCTACCTGAGAGCCATAGACCATTCCCGTAGCCTAGTTTCTATCTCTGCATAGGATCGCCATTAATATTAATAGCAAATGATCTAATCTTAAAGCGGACAGAAACATTTGCCCCATCTGTTAATAGGCCGTGTGTATAATAAAACCAGGTAATATATTAACACGAAATCAACATCATAAAAGTCCCGATGTGTAAGTGTTTAATTTCATAAAGTGTAAACTGACATATCGTACAATAGGCTGCGATCGCTTATTTGTAACTTGTTAACGATGTAGAGATAGCGAGCTCCGAGCGGGGACATAAGGGAGTAAGGTGATTTCAGCGTTATATAATAAATTCAAATGATCGCTATAACAAGTTCGGCGCGAGTATTACGATCTAGCTATGATTATGAGAAAATGGTGTAACAAATATTTGCATTTTGCCCTAAGGATTGAGCGTGATGAAGAGATACGAGAAGTGAACGATGATGTTGAACAATTAAACACAACTGTTTAAGTTGTTGTTTAATATGGGAACCGAAACGCTGATAACGTCGAAAGATTGATGTCGTGAAATGGAAAATGCCCAACGTAGCGTGAACAGGATTTTCCATCCCAAATATTCATTCTTTTTCATGAAGTTGATTGTAATACCACTTAACAATGATTAATAAGGACAGACCGAAATACTTATTGTTATATTCTCTGATTTTTATTACCGTGGTAAAAAGTAACACACTGGCATGCAATCTGCATCCATTTACGCTGTAAAAGAATATAACTTTAAGCGTATCGATGGTTTGTGCTTAGTAAACTTTCTTGTAAACAGTAGTCCCAGTTCATGAAATTCGGAAAAAACGTGTCCTTTGCATAGAGTATAAGGACCGAGTGTAACAAATTCGAGTGAAATGGGTTACTTTTCTTAGAATTGATGGAAATACTTGGCATAGAGAGGAACCAAGTGCAGTGAATTGTAGTTAAATTGTATGAAAGACATTCTTAAATAGCATCAGTATTTGCAACGAAGACGCATAAGAACTTAATGTAATTAAAATAATTGGCAATGAAGACGCATAAGAACTAAATTTAATTTAAATTATTGGCAATTAAGACGCATAGGAACTTTACGTATTTTATATTATTGGCAATTAAGAAAACATTGAAAAAGAGATATAGGAAGAACTGGACATGGATATGGTACTCAGTGAGTTTGTAAAAAAATTGAATACAATACAATTATATGCAGTTACAGAGACCAGTTATTATTCAAATAATATTTAATACACATACATACTTTGCATTTAGACAAAATTACCCATGGGCATCAAGAATGGGTAAACAAAGAATAGAAAGGCGTTACGAGATTTGAAGTAGATGGTACTGAAGAAACGTATAGAGTCTATTGTATTGTATTATAGAGGATATGATAAAAATAGGGGATGGCTTGGTTTCTTTGCTTTACTATTTAGATGCGTGGAACGAAAGGCATTGATAAGCGAACTGTAGTTGGTGGTATTAAAATCTTTAAGAGAAACGGATTGGAATTGGGTTGATTTAAAGGGACTGTAAACCACGAATGACGAAAAAGGAAAAGTTCTAAAATACCGTATTTTTTACAATTATTAGTTTACATTGATTAAAATATCACGACTGGTATATAACATAACTTGAAAAAAGTTGTTTTTTATTTTTACTTGATGTTTTTTTATTTTTTTTCTTTTCTGGGTATGTCTACCAGGTAACTACCAGTTAACTATAAATAACGCAAGTAGATTGATCATCATCGTCACGTGGTAAACCCATGAATGCAAATTGTGCATGCGTAGTGAATTGTATATATTTTATATATAAAATGATCAATCTACTTGCGTTATTTATAATGTGTATATCGTTATTCACTTTTTTTTCGCGATGTACGTTCAAAATTTAATTACCGAATCTACTGAAAATATGAACTTTTTTCAAGTAATGTAATATACCAGTCGTGATATTTTAATCAATATAAACTTATAATTGTAAAAAATACGGTATTTTAGAACTTTTATTTTTTCGTCATTCGTGGTTTACAGTCCCTTTTAGTGATGCTGCGTTGGAATTGGAAAGGGATTCTTCTTAGTCTGCAAAGGTGCAGGCAGCTGAAGAAATTCGATGACAAAATTATTTGGTGCTATCTTCATAACTTGCTTGAACTAAACATCCATTGAACATTACGACTGAGATAAGATACCTCAGTACATGTACAATGAAAAGTGTTCTGTAAGCAGGCCATTGAAAAGAGACAACTCGTTAAACAAAATAATAACTGTGTATACAATGTGTCTGGTTTGTTGACAAACACTTCGTTATTTGCAAAATATTTCCTTTTATCTTTAGTTGAGGACGTAGTTTCAAAAATGCATTAATTTTATTATATTAACAAAGGCGACAGAGCTATGAATGTGCTCCTGTTCTGATATGTAATTGGGCGAGCGACATACAAGGTAAAGTGAGTGAACAATTTCCCTGTTTGAATTGTATTCTCGGTTTAATATTGAATAAAAAATACATTGTAAAAAGTGGTTGAAAGGAGGATGAAATATAGTGTGTGCTTTATGAGACGTGAATATGTATGTACTACTGTCACAGTTTGTCGCTGTAGACTGTTTATTTAACATTGTTTATATCATATTTCTAACCACACATACAAGTAGTGTTGTATGTGAAAGCTAATATTATACGCCACACAAACAGAAAGGATGCAAGCCATATATCCAGAAAGAAAATAAAAACTGTGGGTTGCCTCAAACTCTGTTGATAAATGTACTGTTTGTACGTTTACAACTTAAAATATATTTATCGTCTTTTGTGTTGTATTCGAGATCTCGAGATGATTAAGGGATGTCTTAATCAGGCAACAATCTGAGCCTATTCTAAGCGTATAGTTACGTAAATCAGCTTCCTTAAAAATGAACTCAGACAATACTTTAGTCTATAACAAATTATATAATGTTTTACGAGTAAAGCCACTGTTTCAAATATTGATATATTAAACGTGTTTAATACAACATTTAAAACATTGTCAACGGCTAAATTATCTAATTATTTTGCAAATAACGCCTTCCTCGTCCAAATGACGTCACGGCATTTAACACCATTTGAATGTTTCAGCATGTTATCGTTAAATATGTTTATATGTCATAGCATATACTTAAGTAGACCGGACAATTGATGTAATTTGGAACCATATTTTATTAAACACGTCCAAAAACTTCGTTAATGCTCGCCAACGATTTTCTAACTAACACAATTGATCTCGTTTAATTAAATATGCTTAACATGACAAATCACTTCTGTTCCTTTAGTTGTATATTTATATAATTATTCGTGTTTTTGCATTAATACTATATGATAAGTTTATTATATAAAGTATTTTGGAACCGACCTATTAAATCCATTCGTTATTAAATACTAAATTAAAAATAATTGGTAATTTTGAAAGCGTCCATGTGTGCAAACTTTGTCTGCAGATAATTATGATATTATATAATACAAGCAATTTAATCGAAAAACTATTTTAATAAAACAAACATTTGTTTCGTAAGCAGCTGCTCGTCCAATATTTGTCAATTAAATAGGGACTAACAAGCAGCGTTATATGATTTCTCGTTTCTATAATATGTTGCCAGGAGATGAATTGGAGAATATTACGAATTTAAAAGAGCTTTTGTCGAACGATGGCTATAAATTTAATTTTGTTATTTTAAAAATGAGTCATTGAATATTCTACGAAAATGAGATATAAACTATTGATTAAATTGTATATAAGCGTGTAAGCAGAGATTAAATTAATTTAAAGCCAAACTCTTTGTAACTCTCATGGATTAGAACATCACGAATATATGCCTGGCAATTATATGCAATTAAGGTTTATATACATAAATATCGAGTACAATGTAAAAATATTTTTCAAGAACATCGTGTATTAATTATCAAATTGATTACCAATCATTAATTTAAATGTTTTTTTTTTTTAAAGTTTGGAGTCTTGTCGGTAAAGATAAACATAATTTGAATAACATTTCATAAACGAATGTATGAGTTCAACTTATTGCAATATATTTGCTACTCTTCCATTATGCTGAACTCATTGTAGTTAATCATAATTGTTACGCGATTTATACTTTTGGCTTATCGTTGTTTTAACGTAGCAAAAACTGTTGCATATCGTAGTGAAAGACATGCCTCTCCCTCTCTCGTTTTGTTGACATTGTGCTAAATTGTTTGATCTGGCTACATGGTAATATATCCTCGTAAATATAGATTAAGATAGCACATTTACAAACATTTTACGAGCTATTAAACACCTTAACAAAGCCATAATCACGTATATCAAAAACAAGCACCGTTCAAAGTTATTTTCCCGGATTGAACATATTAGTCAATGGCATTCTTTATGCATGCGTTCAATGATGAAGTTTCGGATTGCGCATTTTGCTGATGTCCTTTAGCGGTTTGTATACTAACAAAGTGTTTTACTCTTTGAAATACTGCAATAAAAAACGTTCATGATCCTGTATCTTTTTAGTGTTACCAACGCCAACGAGTAGGGCCGAGCAATTTCCTAAAGTGGCCATGATACATATTATAAAATGTTCTATATAAATATCTTCTTGATAAGGAAGCCAGTACATTTACTGTTACAGATTCTTATATCTATGCAATGGTCGTACACATGTTTGTGTCGAGACATTAAACTGTATACTTAAGATTCTTGTAAGAATGCTGAAAACGATAGTAATGGATTTGGTTGGAAACAAAAATACCTGAAATAAAACTGAAATTTACATACATTAATGTCAACATTGCTTGTAGGAAAACAACACATGTTTCTATACTTTAATTGCAATTGGACAAGGACACGGAACATATATTTCCAGACGCATGTTAATATTAGAACACTGTTTAATAAACATGAACGCCGATTCTTCAAATATTTACCACATACAGTGAAAATGAATCTTTTGAATTGGAATGATTTTGATTGAATACAGTGCTCATGCAAGTACAGTTTAATGACAAGCAAACAAAATAATGTACAATACCCTTGTGACTGGTAAAGTAGGCCCCAAATCCAAATAGTTCATTATGTGGGCAGTTGTTTTTCAACTGGCGTCGTGTCTAGCATTTCAGACTGACGGTACGTTTATTGCATTAAAGTTAATGTATTATACGCCTGCGGATTTTATTGGATAACGTTGTCTTCAAATGACTTCGCTTTGATGCAATATTCAGGTCTTAATGTTTACATGTATTTGCAAGATTGTAATATTAAATACAAAAATTGTAAGTATAAATAACATGTTTAGAAACGTAAGAATTGCTTAGCTTTGAACTTCCAATCAAAACGGGCATGCGCATTCTATTTCGTTAAGACATCTAGATTAGCGATATATTGATCAAATTATATTCTCATTTGCTAACTAAATCAAATATATAGAAAATATTGCACGGGTGTGGTTTTCCAGTTGTTTGTTACCCTCAAGGTGAGTTCGATGCAACTAATCGGAACACCGAAAGCATGAACTGATGCATTCATACATTCATTCATTCATTGATGCATTCATTCATTGATTTATTCAATCATTCACAAGCACATGTATTTCGAACCATCAATCAATAGATTCATTCATAGATACAACCCTATAACTCCCTTTAACCCTCAGGGACATATTCAATCCATTGGATTTTCGATTAGTCACATGGTACAAACTTCAGTCCAAGTTTGTTAATTACATTTCCAAAAGTAAGTCTATCAATATTAATTAATTTTCTATTTTATGTTCCGGGAAACAATTCTATGAGTTATACACCACGTTCCCGTGTATAAATCAGCAACTAAATCGCGCAGTCTGTTGCTTAACTAAACAAATTACATCTTTAAAACCGGAAACTACGTCATAAAATATAAATGAGATAAGCCTTCTATTAAAGTGTTGCAACATATGCGGGCAAATAAATAGAGATTACTTTCATCTTTTCGATAAACAGCCTATGTGGCGAGCAGTGAGTCTCGATGTTGCACACTTTCGAGTGTAAGGTTCGCTAATTGTGATTACGTGTATCACGTTACAACATCATTATGTACAAACAATACATTATGCTTGAACCATTTGAACACTACGTTTGCTTATGACCATATAATGAATAGCGAATCAATGTTATGTTACTTATGCAAATGTTTCAAACTACTTATTACGCCATAAAATGCGTGACGTTACGTGTATGTTTTTGTAAAACATTTGGGCTAAGTATGCTGTAAAACTAGCTTTTACATGGATTTAAACCACAAATGCGTTCAAATGACCAATCAAAGATGATGACACATCTTCAAACATTGGTATTTTCATTGATGTGTTCGATAGATTGTCTAGTATTGTATTATACTATCTGATTGCAAGAATGTCTCTCCTCATAATATTCATAAAACATATCTAGCAACGATTGAATCATTCAACATCACAACGAGAATCACCATATCAAGATATTGCCTTTAGGAAAATAACTCTTGAAATGTGTAGTCATTTTTAAAGAACACAGACATTGATTTTAAAATGATGTGTCCGCCATCAGAAAATAATGTGCGGTCATCCTAAAAATAATAATCTTCACAAGTTAGTGTTAAATGGCATGGTCCATGTATCGAAAGGAAATGTAGCATATCAAACATATAGATCGAGACAGATTCTTCAAATAAAAAACACTGATATGCAATGTACAACCAACATATGCAATGAGACACTGTTAAAAGCAACTAGCTTTTTATCGATATTACCATCAACTGTGTAAATAGAAGAAATACCCTTGAGACTTATAAGGCAAGCCCTGTTTTCGAATTGTACATTATGCAGGCACTTGTTTTCCCTCTGGCGTCGACGGGTGTTTGATAAAAACTTCTTCCGAATACAAATAAGTAGTTTGAATTAGAGGTACTGTGCAAATGATTCTCGTTTACTGTTTTAATTGGACAAAGTTATTCACTTTGACTTCAAAGGATACACATTTGATGGAATAGAAGATACATGATAACCCGCATTTGCTAATATTAATATTTCATACATATATCGCGACATTTCAAACAGCATTTATATAGATTGTTCGTTGGCCGCCGTATTTTTCAATTAACGCATGATAGCTGCAAACTACAAGGCGTTGTACACAACATTATTCTGTTTCGAGGTACACAACAAATGTAAGAGAAATGGTCGTAAGCTATTCCTTCCGTTGAAGAATATAACATTCGGCGTATCGATGGTTTGTGCTTAGAAAACCATCTTGTTAAAAGTAATTCCAGTTCTCGAAAGTGCACTAAAGACTGTTGGCTTTTGTCAAAGAATCTCGAACCAACCATGTCCTTTACAGCAGAGTATAAAAACCGAGTGTAACAAATAAGAGTGAAATGGGTTACTTTTCTTAGAATAGATAGAGAAATGGTGATTGGTAGACTAGGCAGGCAATTTTATGAAGTACATTTTTGAATATTGTATTTATTTGCAATGAAGACTCATAAGAACTAAATGTATTTTTAATTATTTGCAGCGAAGAACAACTTGCAAACGAGACATAGGAAAAACTGGAAATGGATATGACTCACACGGAGTTTGGGAACAATTTAATACAATATAACTGTATGCATGTAAATCGAGAGAAATCTTTATTCGAATCATATTTAATATACATGCATACCTTGCATCGGGACAAAATGACCCATGAGCATCAACACTAGATTAACAAAAATATAGAGGCGTTGTGAGATTTGAAGTAGATGGTACTTAAGAAACGTATAGATTTAATTGTAATGCTTTTTGGAAGAAATTATAAAAATAGGGGATGGGTTGGTTTCTTTTCTGAAATAGTCACATGCACCATATCTAGATGCATGGACTGAAAGGAAGAGATAAGCGAGCTGAAGTTTGTGGCCGTAAAAAAACTTTAATAGAAATGGATTGAAATCGGCTTGATTTAAGTGATGCTGCGTTTGAATTGGAGTGTGATGCTTCTTAGCCTATAAAAGGTGCAGGCAACTAGAGAAATTCGATGACATACACACTAATGTGGTGTTATCTTCATAACTTACATGCAATTTATTTACATTTAACTCTTACGACCGAGATAAGAACACCTCAGTACAATTAAATTAAATTTTGTCTTGTAAGCGGCCATTATAAAGAAACAACTCGTTTAACAAAATAATATCTGTGTCTGGTTTTTGATACACACTCCATTATTTGCAATATATTCCCCTTTATCAGTAACTGAGGATGTAGTTTCAAAAGTGCAGTAATTTTATTATATTTACAAAGGAGAAAGAGCAATGAATGCGCTCCTGTTCTGATATGTAATTGGGCGTGCAACAGACTAATGTGAGTGAGTGAACAATATACCTGATTAAACTGTATCATCGGTTATGTATTGAATAAACGATACGTAGTACAAAAGTGGTTGAGAGAAAAATGAAACATATTGTGGGATTTATGATCCGTGAGTATGTATGTGCTACTGATACAGTTTGTCGCTCATTTAACATTGTATTTATTGTCCCTCCGCCCACAAATCAAAGTGATTTTGTATGTTCAATTTAATATTATAAGGAGCACATACAGAGAGGTTGCAAGCAATGAATCAAGAAAAAAAGCTTTGGGTTGTATCCAACTCTGTTGATAATAGTACGTATATTAATCGTCTTTTGTGTTGTATTTGAGATCTCATGTTGAGTAAGGGATGTCTTAATCAGACAACACTCTGATTCGTTACTAAGCGTATAGTTATGTTAATCAGCTTCCTTTAATATGTGCTCAGACAATACTATACTTAAGTCTATCAAAAGCTTTATATTGTTTAAGAGTAAAACCATTATTTCAAATAGTGCTATATTTAACATGTTTAAGACATCATTTTAGCTTAGTCAACGGCTACATTTTCTTTCAATGACCGTTTTTGCAAAATGGCGTTTACTTCGTCAAAATGACGTCACGGCTTCAAGCAACGTTTAGAATGTTCCAGCAAATTGTCGTTTATATGTTATTCATCGTTTAAAGCATCTACTCAAATAGACCTGACACTTGTTGTCATTTGAAACAATATTTTATGCAACTTGTCCAAGAATTCGTGAATGCTCGCCAAAGAGTTTCTAACTAACACAATTGACCTCGTTTAATGAAATATGCTATGAAATGAATATTCACCTCAGTTCCTATATATATTTATGTATGTATAAGTATCCAAAATAATAAAAAAATAATAAATAATGTATCCTGTTTTGCGATCGATAAATAGTTATAAAATTTGATAAGTTTGTGAAATGAAGATTATGCACCAACAAATTATAAAAACTAAATTAAAAATAATTGGTAATTTGGAAAACTTCGATGTGTGCAACCGTTGTCTGCACATAATTATGATACAATTTAATGCAAGGTATTTAATCTAAAAGCAATTTTAATAAAACATAAATTTGTTTCGCAAACAGATGCTCTTCCAATATTTGTCAATTAAAATGGAAGTTACGAATATCGTTCTTGTTTCTATAATGCAATGTTGCCAGGAGATGAATTGGAGATGATAACGAATTTAACAGAGCTTTTGTCGAACAATGGCTATAAATTGAATTTGGTTATTTTGAAAATGAGTCATTGAATATTATATGGAAATGAGATATCAACTATTGATTAAGGGGTATATAATCGGTTAAGAAGAGATTGAATTAATGTTAAGCCAAACTCTCTGTCAAGCAAAAAGGTAATGGCAATACCATGAATTGATAATTGCATCACGAATATATGCCTGGTAAGTATATGCAATGAAGGTTTGGGTACCTATATATCGAGTATAATGTAAACATATTGTTCAAAAACATCATGTATTTACTTTCAAATTATTCACCAATCAGTTAATTGAATGTAAAGAAAAACAATATTGTTAATAACATTTCATAAGCGACTGTATGAACTGGTGTCAATACATTGGCCAGTATTAAATGACGCCGTAAGCATAATGGTTACGCAATTTATATTTTTGTCGTATCGTTGTTTTGACGAAGCGAGTACTGCTGCATGTCGTAGTAAAAGACATGCCTCTCTCTCTGTCTCTCTCGTTCTGTTGACGTTTTGCTAAATGCGCACGTTGTTCTACGGTGTGCTACGCTTTTCACTGCAGTCAGTATAATAAGGTACAGCGTAAGAGATTTTTGAAAATCCATATCTCAGAACCGTCGAATTAGTTTTAATACGTTCCCCTCCGAGCTTGTATCATATCGAGATGCGTTAGAACAACGTCAGATAGCGTAGTGGTACAATTTACAAACGACGTACCACGTCGACTACCGTTAAAGCCCACGGTGATAGATAATGTTCTAACGGTACTACTAGATTACGATTATTATCGTATCGAATTTTAAAATGACAATCTTGTCGGAGATGGAAACCCCAAAGTCGTGCCATTTCTATGCCAATATATAACAGTATTAAACCAAGTGTACGACTTGTTGAAAATGTTTGAAATAAATGTCTTAATGCTGGCTAAATGGTAATTTCTCCTCTTTAATATTGAATAGAACTCATTTACAAGAGATTGTTCGTGCTATTTAACACCCTAACGTATTCGTTGAAATACTGTTGTAAAGAACGAGCATTATACCTGATCGTTTCAGCTTTACGAACACCCATGCGCATGGACGAGGGATTTCCTAAAGTGGCCATCAGTAATGTAGTAAAATGTTCTAAAACAATAGCTTTTTGAAAAGGAAGCATGTACATTTACTGTTGCACATGCTTACATGCATATCGCATCACGGTTGAGTCCGAACTGTATGCAATGTTCTTACACAAGATGTTTGTCAACGGTATATTTCAGAATCTTGTATGAATACTAAATATAATTATTAATGGTTTTGGTTGAATTAAAAACACCCTAATTTTTGTTTAATATTCACTGACATGCATATAAACATTTGTGTTGGAGAACAATACATGTTTCTATAGTTTAACTTAAATTGGACAACGATAAAGAACACACACCGATTCTTCAAATATGTACAATCACTAACAAATAGACAGTGAAAAGTAATCATGTGAATTAAATTTACTGACGTTTAATTGCAGACTGTGCTTAGTAAATATTACCATCAAACAAAATTAAGTACAATACTCTTGTTACTGATATAGAATGATCAATTCCCAATAGTGCATTATGTGAGCAGTTGTTTTCCGACTGGAGTCGTCTAGCGTTTCTGAACAACGATATGTTTATTGCATTAAAGTTATTGCCTTTTACGCCTGCGGGTTTTATTGATTAACGTTGTCTTCAAAGCACTGCGCTTTGATGCAATATTAAGGCCTTAATTTTGAAATGTATTTGCAAAATGGTTATATTAAATAAAAAGAAATACATCGTTTACAAACGTAACAAGTGCTTGGTTTTTTCCAATCAAAACGGTCATGTACCTGATGTATTGAAATAACTTAAAATTCAAAGCTCGTGCATTATATTTTTTTCATACATCTAAATTAACGACATATTGATCAACTTATATTCTCATTTGCTAACTTAATTCAATATATAGAGAATATTACATGAGTGTGGTGTTCCGGTTGCTTGTATTCCACGAGTTAATTGTTTCATTGTATTTCACCAAACCGTAAGGTGAGTACAATTCAACTCATCGAACACCAGAACCATGAACTGTTTCATTTATTTCGTACTTTTTTTATTATTATTACGGTGCAACTTAACAACACATAAAAATAACGTTAACTTGAACTTCGAGAATATGTACATGTCATCATGACGTCATTATGCAATTAGCGTTAATGACGTTTTTCAAAATTCCGTTTTTCCAGCAATTGGATACATAAATAGTTATCACAGTGGAAATACGGGAATAATATGTGGTCGTTTGTATTTGATACTAACTATTCACCAGTATGTGTTTAAAAGTATGTATAGGAATCTAAAAAATATTTATATATTAGAACAACGGAACTCTCTAGATATTAAAAAGAGAGAACATCTCACTGATAAGTGCCTCTATTTTAGGCAAGTGAAATATTCTCTATAAAACAGAATCATAAGCCCAACACAATATGCATATGAGAAAAAAATGAGTCGCACCTGGTACCGTCTATGCCATAGACCTGACTGATTTACCGTTTGTTTTACTGATTGACTGATCGATGCTTGCTTGCTTGATTGATTGATTGATTGAATTGATTTATTTATTTATCTATAAATTAAGTATTTTAAAAATTTATTGATTTATTGATTTCTTGACTCACAAGCACGTATAGTTCGATCCAGCAGTCAATTTAACGATCCAAACATATCACTCAGAAACATTTTCATTCATTGGTTTTTCCCATAGTACAAACTTTAGTCCAAGTTTGTTAATTACATTTCCAACAGTAAGTCAACCAATATTTCTATAGAAACCGTCATGTTATATTCCGGTATCCAATTCAAGTAAATTCTATAAGTAATACACTACGTTCTAGTGTATTACTCTGCAATTAACAATTCCAGTTCGTTTCTTAACTTAACAAATTACATCTTTAAAACCGGAAACTACTTCATAAAATATAAATCAGACACGCCTTCTGTTAAAGTGTTGCAAAATATGCGGGCAAATAAATAGAGATTCCTTTCATCTTTTCGATAAACAACCCATGTGGCAAGCAGTGAGTCGCGATGTTGCACACTTTTGTGTGTAAGACATTGTCAACTAGCAAGTGGTAATTATTTGAAACTTAAAATAACATACACAGATAAACAGGAAAACCAAGTAAAAGTTCGTTGTATAATACATAATTATACATTCAGCGTGACCGATTCTTCCAAATGTTTACGATGAGATGTAATGTAAAACAAATATACGCAATGACAGACAATGTTAAAAGCAAAAACCTTTTTATCGATATAATCATCAAATGTACATATAGAAGAAATACCATTGTTATTGATAAAGGAAGCCCCTTTTTTTCAATTGTACATTATGAATGCAGTTGTTATCCCACTGGCGTCGAAGGGTGTTCGGTAAATACTTCTGCCGAACATAAATATGTGGTTTGAATTAGAGTTAATGTGCAAATGTGTTTTCATCTGCGGGTTGGATTGGATAAAATCATTCAATTTGAGATAAAAAACACGAATTTGCTAAAATAGAAGGGGAATGGTAATCCGCATTTGCTGATATTAATATTGCATAAATACATTTCAACTTTTACAACAATATGTACATAGATTGGTTGTTGTTCGCGATAGTTTTCACGATACTCATGATGTCTGTAAATTACAAGGCGTTGTAAACAATATTCTGCTGATGTTTGTTTCAAGGTACACACCAACTGTAAGTTGAACGGTCGTAATATATTCGTTCCAAGAAGTTGTATAGCCATTTTGAACGAACAAAGGCATTAATATTGTTTGGTGTTCTTGCACTCTTTGTTTCACGTGCTGTCACGTTAATGACTTTCCAATCTTTATTATCAAATGCTACTCATGCGTGTGATATAGTATAACTTATAAACAAAACAATCTACTCTTTCATGACTGACTGACTGACTGACTGACTGAATGACTGACTGACTGACTGACTTACTGACTGACTGACTGACTAACTGACTGACTGACTGATTTACTGACTGACTGACTGACTGACTGACTGACTGACTGACTGACTGACTGAATACTGAGCGATTGATACATTCATTGATCGATCGACTACTCGTTGAATCAGTCGAATACCTATTCAAACACAATGAAGCTCAACATCAAGCAATAAATGCTCGCAATTATTGACCAATCCTATTGTTTTTTACAAACTAACACTTACACAATCTTTTTTTCTAAAGACTATCATTCAATCAGTAGTAGCATTAGTTTATCAATGAATAAAATTCTCATCAATCGTAAATCAACATCACCGGACACCGCGATCAATTTGTGTCGATACTATGCGAAATAAACTGGGTTCCAATTTAATGCTCGGCAATTAAATCGCTCCGTTCGTTCCATAACTAAACAATTAGTATCATCAAAACCGGTTTGTATTTAATCAGATACTAATCAGATAAGCCTTCTATCGGAATACTGCAAACTATGCGGGCAAATTAATGGACGTTGCTTTCATCTTTTCGCGATCAAGCCGATGAGGCAAGCAGTTTGGCTCGATGGTGCCATTGAGCCTCGCTCTGTGAAAAGGGGGTTTAATAAATATGCGTAAAGTGTCGTCCCAGATTAGCCAGTGCAGTCCGCACAGGCTTATCAGGGACGACACTTTCAATGCAATTTTTTACATTAATAGAGAATCAATTGAATCGGAAAATATCAACACAGATCTATTCCGATCGTAAAAACCTCTTATGTTTTATCATTGTATATAATGGTATACGACAATGAACAGTTTGTACCGCTGATCAAATACAATCAGTCAAGCAAAAGATAAATATGATAAATAAGTAAACAATCCAGCTTTCACTGTGTTTTGTAACATTCATTGTATTGAATACGCCCACGGTAAATGAGTCCCACTTTTTGCTTTTTTTGTAATCAACAACATGAAAATGATAACTCCGCTTGTGATAATAAAACGTCATAAAGTAAACATGTATCTATGTTGTTAGCATTCGTAAAACATAATCAATTCTGGTAATGGTGAACGTTGCGTGATGAGTTGACATGGTTCGTGTAAAGCAATCATATAGAAGACGTGGGAGTGATGGATCAAATAAGTTCAAATTTACTATTCTTTTGGGCACCATTGTCTGCCGTTTGCGTTTTAGGGTAGAGACTCGATGTCTGCCTACTTTATTGGAGTATTTTATCACCCTTTTACACGGGCCACCATACATCTGGAGGCTCGGTTCCTGACAAAACACCCGTAATTCCGACGTTAATGTTTATGCAAGATATGCAGACTGTGTTCTTACGTATACATTATGCGAACGAGTGTTGCATATTTAAATTAGTTTTATTTTTAGGTTCGGTTCGCGTTAAGATCACAACTATACCTGCTTCATAAATCAATTTATAAACTAGACGCAATATATTTAATGTATAAGACCTAAGTAATTAAACCAGTGGTTTTATAGGGATGATAACTTTTTGAAACATGTATTGAACTTGTAAGTATAAACGTAATGTATAATGCCTGGATAAACGGAAGCAGTTTAAAAATATTCTAAATGTTTACCGCAAACAGCCAACATTCAAAATACGACACATTGCGATGTGTTGTTTTTCAAAGTAGCATGGCTGAAATTCATATTCAAAATGTGAAAACCTGGTACGCAAACTGTCGTCAGAGTGTGGTCATTGATTTGCTCAAGTTATCTCTAAGTTCAACCTTGATCATGAACATGGGAAGTGATTGGTTTATCAAATATAATGATCGTGCGTAAGTTGTATTGATATATGTAAATCAGGCTTGAACTTATTATAAGTATAGTTACCTATCATTATGAAAGTCTGTTTGCGACATTATGAGAAATGCAATGGGTTCATCAAACATAATGCGTCCACTCATTGATAATTCAGTAAGTCAGAGTGTTCAGTCAGAGCACATTTCATTCATTAATGAGAAAATGCATTAGGACTTATTAGTTGTATAATAGTAGTTTGATGTTGTAGTGGGATGGAATAAGTCATCGAATCGAGACGATACGCATATGAGAGAAATACTGACTTTGCAAGTGATTTTCAAAGCATTGGCTTTGTGCTATCCCAATATCATATAAATCTATGATCTATCAGAGGGCTCACGGTAGAGAACTTACATAATAAGTTGCGTCATCTAATTAACTTTTAAGAATGAAAATATTATATTAAATTAATGTTTTATTAGACTAGCATTATGACATGCAAAATTAGTTTCATAACCTTATAATTATGCAAATACACTTTATTACTGTAATGACATTGACCCAGGAGGATTTTAATATTAGTGCGTTGTAGCGCAAACATGATTATTATTTAATTGAGAGGGAAATAACAATATTTACCCAGCGTATATATGATTTTACCACAGTACTTTTAGCGCCAAACTATGCTTGGTGAATTTGTAATAAAACGTGGGTTTAATTGCACGTTTGCACTCAATAACATAATTATCAAAAGGCATTAACGAAAAATGGTAATTTATAAAATATGGTTTATAACTCTGTTTGTTATTGCTTATGTGCTTTGAAGTTACGTGTTTTATGGTATGTCAACTGCCTAGCTTCGTTTGTGGCACGAGCGATTTTTTGACGATGAATAAACAAACTAAGATATTTTTTTTTTTCACCGTATGTTGAAGTGGAGTGAGACATGACATTTAATTAACAGGGTAAATTACATCAGGTGTTCGTACGGACATTACGATTAAAACAGATGTAACAGTTGTGTTGGTTTTAGATATTGGACACAATTGATGGCAAAACACAAGACATATGAACGCGATAATGGTTATGTACGAAATTGCTCTTCGAATTATAAACGTCCGAGTTAAATACTAATTTGAAAACTGTAATGAATAGTGATATAACGTTGAGTATCATAATTTTGCTGCTGAATAAAATGATAATGGTATTTTTAATAATATGTGATGATGAAGGAGGATTACGACGACGACGAGGAGGAGGAGGAGGAGAATATAGTGTATCGTCATCATAATTAGAATGATGATATTGTGGTATATTTTTTTACATCAACAACAACAACAACATTTATTAGCTTTTAAGCATACAATTGCTTTTGAACCAAATGCATAATTATACACAAGTGTGATGACATTGATGATAATAATTATGAAAATTATGTAATAATTACGAAAATTAGGTTATGGAAGAAGTGAATACAGATTTTACTGATTCATAGCATAATAAATGTTCCTTTAACATCGATAATGACAGTTGTTAATAAAATATTGAGACAAAGAGTGCACGGTTCTACATAATTAGTTTCACTTTAACGTTGATATAGAAAAAGTTTATGGTATTCACTTCCTACGACATTAAGATTACAAAATTTGCATTTCCTGTTATCCCGAGCAATATTGTGGTATCGACCTCGTCCTATTTCTAATCTATGTGATGATAGGCGGAATTAAGTTAGTGCTATTTTAAATTGTTTCGTTGTAATTATATCCAGATATTGTTCTGTATTAAACGTATCCTTGATGCGGCAATATGTATTTAGTCTTGATGAATTGTTGATCTCACTGTACCAGTGTTGTTTTTAATGATCAAATACTCGTTGTTTTATTAGATTGTATATGTACGTTTGTTCAGTCCATACATAAGATAAACCTAGCTGCTCGAGTATTGATTTGATTTGATAAGCCCAATTTCTTTTGTTGTATGTTATGTTTTGTTCTGCGTCATTGAGTCGTAGTTCATATGTTATATGTATATAAGGTATAAAAACAACAACAAATAAATACATAAAATATTATTGTGTTTTCAACTAAATCAAGTATATTTTCTCTCCAAATACTTCACACAAGCAATTGCATCACAACCACAGTGACTCAACGCATATTTTTCAAGCGGAAAAGAATGCAAGGGGCCACTTGAAAATCTAATTACGTAGAGGGACGTGTCAGCTGAATACAATTTAGTTAAGCGTTTTGTTCCTTTCGCTTACAATTAATTCAGCAACGCAGTTAATGCCGCAAGAAAGCTGAATCTCAAGAGCTGGTATTCATAAAGATTATAATGAGTTTTTGTTATGTGAAAGTGAAACGTAGACTTTACATGTTCTGCGTGTAAAGAAATGAACCTGTTAAAAGTATATAAGACTTTAAACAGACTTTGATAAAAAAGTTAGCAAAACAAGAACATCATAAAAACACACTAAAATACATCTTTTAAGAAATAGTAACTATAGTATCAATTGGAATAATCTTAAAAACACTTTAACCGAAAAAGAGCGTGTATATTATAATTTCGAGAATTTTCGAGGTACTCTCATTAAAGGTATGAACACAATCGTAATTTCTTTGTAGTTTAAAATGATGATTATTCTATTATAAAAAACAAATCCAGTATCTCCACATGTCTGCACTAGTGAGTGACGTTTACACAAAATATGTAAAGGTTTAATAAAACACTTGTTATTTTCTGATGTCTCTATGCTGGAAATATTAAAATGCAATATATATTTACACGTTGGGATTGTTTAATTCAGACGGTTGAATTTGTTTTTAATAATGTTACGATGCTTTAAATGTATGCTTTAACACATAATGTTCAACATTAGCCTTTCGAGGACGAAGATATAACAATGTACGTTACACTTTATTTGTTTTAACATTAATACAAAATCCGTTCGAAAGATGCAAACGAGACGATGGTAATCAAACATTCTATAAAATTCACAGATCGTAAACAGAGGAGTAAATTTATAGCATTTAAATCCTACAGCTTTCATGGATAAACATAAGTATTGTACGTACATTTCTGTTTTCAAAGCTTGCGGCTGCTCTAATAAAAACTAATACCGCGTTTACAGACTATCTTGTGGATCACAGTGTACATATCGCTCCTTTCATGTGGGCCGATAACGCACTGTGTAGTATAGAATAATACATCATGCTCAAATCCATTTGGAGTGGTTTCGAAATGGAGTCGATGCCTAGACCTACATAAATGTTAAAGCATTAGGTATTATCTCCTTCGTTTTTGAGGGATGTAAAATTTAGAATATACTTCGCCTCTGTAGTTGTGACTACAAATGCCTTAATGCATCAGTTCACGACAAACGTTTTTGTATTAGATTACATTTTCTTTATACAAAATGCTACGATTCATGCATATAATTTCATTGATAATGTTTTTCCACAACCAGATTGTGTTAAGGTCCTGTTTTAAGTCATGACACAAAACAAAACGCTCATATCTGATCCGTTGGATATGAACAATGAAATCAAGGGCACAACGGAATGCTTGATCACACATAAAACGTTTGCATGAAAGCATGAGGCCATTGTATTATTTTCAGACTAAAACAAGATCATTTTCAGAAGAGATCAGCAAATCTTGTAAGCATGTTTAACTGCTATGCTAATACGATAATTTACAATTCAAATTGAATGTCTCCACTTTTTTGTTTTGATCGGACTTGAACAATGCCTCTAGATTCATATACGACCACGGACGATCTACGATATGTCTTTGATGTTTTCAATATGAAATACTTGACATCTAACCTTTATATTCGTGTAGGATTGAATCAATAAATGTGTCATAACATGTGTATACTTAACGTTTCTGAACGAGACGAATTATTATCATTGATCCGAGAATGCAGTTCATACTAGGACATTTTAAACTTCTGAAATATAACAAGAACGGTCATTAAATCCGATGCTGTCGTGCTAGCAGTGAGGACATGTTGTATACGAAAACGTTAACTGTATGCTTAAATGAACGCCCAGCCTACGATTTCATACGCTTAAGATATAACAGTTTATTCGACATAATATACTGTTGAACATTTATATATATAAAAAAAACATCCGAATCGAGACGATGCGGATTAGATCAATACTGACTTGTGGACGTGATTTTAAAGAAAACACCTTTGTGTTGAAGCATGATAGTGTTCCACTTCTTGGCATCGTCGCGACATCTTATCATCCATGTTTGGGGCATGATTTTTCCTATCCCAATATGGTATAACTCTATGATCTCGCAGATGACTTAAGAAAGAGAACTTACATATTAAGTTGCGACAAATAATGAACTTAAAAAAAGTAAAATATTATATTAAATTAATGTTTTATTAGACAAGTATTATGACATGCAATATTAGTTTCATTACCTTATGATTATGCAAATACACATTATGAATGCAATGACATTGTCCCAGGAGGATTTCAATACTATTGTGATGTAGCGCAAAAAATAATCATATAATTTTAGAGGGAAATAACAATATTTTCCCAGCGTATATATTATTAAACCACTATGCTTTTTGCGCCAAACTCTGCTTGGTGAATTTGTAATAAAACGTGGGTTTTATTGCACGTTTGCACTCAGAAACATAATTATCACATGGCATTAAAAAAAAATGGAAATTTATAAATTATGATTTATAGCCCTGTTTGATATTGCTTATGTGCTTTGACGTTACGCGTGTTATGGTATGCCAACTGTCTAGTTTCGTTTGTGGCACGAACGATTTTTTTGACGATGAATAAACCAATTAAGCATTTTTTCACCGTATGTTGAAGTGGAGTTAGACATGACCTATAATTAACAGGGTAAATTACATGTGTTCATACGGACAATAAGATAAAAACAGATATAACAGCAGTTTTGGTTTTAGATATAGGACAAAATTGATTACAAAACTCAAGACATAAACACGCGATAATGGTTATGTACGAAATTGCTCTTCAAATTATACAAATCTGAGTTGAATTATAATATGAAAACTGTATAGAGTAGTGATATAACGTTGAGGATAATAAATATGGTGTTGAATATAATCAAACAAAGACTATACTAAGTATGTGATGGTGAAAGAGGAAGAGGAGGAAGAGGAGGAGGACGAGGAGGAGGAGATGGAGGAGGAGGAAAATCAAGTGCATCCCCATAATCATTAGAATGAGGAGATCGTGGTATATAAGGTATAACAAAACAACAAATAAATTCATACAATATTATTGTATTTTTAACTATATCACGTAGATTTTCTCTCCAGATAGTTCACACAACCAGTTACATCACAACCACAGTGATCCAAAGCATATTTTACAAGTGGGAAAGAATGCAAATGGCCACTTGAACATCTAATTACATAGAGGGACCTGTCAGCTGAATGCAATTTGGTTAAGCGTTTTGTTCCTTTCGCTAGCAATTAATTCAGCAAAGCAGTTGATGCCGCAAGAAAACTGAACCTCAAGAGCTGGTATTCATAAAGATTCTAATGAATTTTGCTAAAGTGGAACATAGACATAACATTTTCTTCGTTTACAGAAATAAACACGTTAAAAAGTATGTAAGACATTTTGTTTAAAAAGCTAACAAAACAAGAAAATCATAATAATGTTGCTTCGTTGCCGGAAAAACACATTTTAATACACCTTTTAAGAAAAAAAACCTTTAGTATCAATTGGAATAATCTTAAAAACACTTTTACCGAAAAAATAGCGTGTGCATTATAAAATCGAGAATTTTCGAGATACTCTCATGGAAGGTATATGAACAATATCGTCATTTCTGTGTAGTTTAATATGAAGATTTTTCTATAATTTAAAAATAAATCCAATGTCTCCACATGTCTGCAATAATTAGTGAGGTTTAAAAGGAATATGTAGAGAGTTTAATAAAACACTTTTTTTTTATTTTCTGATGTCTCAATGCTAGAAATATTAAAATGCATAATTTTTATATTTACACTTTGGGATTGTTTAATTCAAACGGTTAAATTTTGTTTTATAATGTAACGATGCTATAAATGAATGCTTCAACAAATAATGTTCAACATCCGACTTTCAAGGACGAAGATATAACAATGTACGTAACACTTTAAATTTTTTAACATTAATACTAAAATCCGTTCGAAAGCTGCAAACGAGACGATGGTAATCAAACATTCTATTACATTCACAGATTGTAAACAGCGGAGTAAATTAATAGCATTTAAATCCTAGAGCTTTCATGGAAAAACTTAAGTATTTTACGTAAATTTCTGTTTTCAAAGCTTGCGGCTGCTAAAATAAAAAATAATAACGGGTTTACAGACTATCTTGTGGATTACAATGTACATATCGTTCCTTTCATGTGGGCCGATAACGCACTGTGTAGTAATGAATAATTATTCATTCTCAAATCCATTTGGAGTGGTTTCGAAATGGAGTCGATGCTTTGACCTACATACGGTTAATGGGTTAGGTATTATCTCCTGCTTGTTTAACCCTTTCCCACTGAGAAGCAAAGTGAAAATGGCTATATGCAACCAGCATAAAACCAGAACAGTCGGAAGTTTTATGCTGTGAACTGCTCATCAGTATCTAAGGGTTGGAAATAAAGCATTTACACCTTGAATCTATTACGTAAGTTATTAAATTGACTTTGATTTTCCAAGTGACTACACACGAGTCAAAATGCTTATCTGAGTGGTAAAGGGTTAAGTCATGTCCAATTTCGAATATTCTTCGCCTCTGCAGCGGCCACTACTTATACCTTGTTTACATCAGTTAATAACGAAACGTTGTTGTATTTTATTACAGCGATTTTTTTTTTGTCCAATTGTAAAAAGTATCCGTACCGGTCAAATTGAGAAAAAATGAGTCTTGAAAACCTCAAAATTGGGAAAAATCGAGTCGTTAAAACCCTGCAATTGGGAAAATTCGCGTCGTGAAATCCTAAAATTGGGACATTGGTGTATTTGATTCTTTTCTAACAAAAACCTTAAAATTGAGAATAACTGATGAAAAGTTGTCAATATAACATTTACTAAGACCATTGTTTTTTTCATACTTAAACAAGATAATTTTCAGAAGAGATCAGCAAATCTTGTAAGCATGTTTTACTGCTATGCTAATATGATAATTTACAATTCAAATTTAATGTCTCCACTTTATTGTTTTGATCGGACTTTAACAATGCCTCTAGATTCATATACGACCATAAACGATATAGGATATGTCTTTGAAGTTGTCAATATTTATTACTTGACATCTAACCTTTATATTCACGTATGATTGAATCAATAAATGTGCCATTACATGTGTATACTTTACATTTCTGAGCTCATTTTAATGAACGAGACGAAATATTATCATTGACCCGAGAATACAGTTCATACTAGGACATTTTAAACGTCTGAAATATTACAAGATCGGTCATTAAATCCGGTGATGTCGTGATAGAACAGAACATAACGGACATTTCATTTAGACTTTTACATAAGTACATCGTCTTTAATACATACAATTATAAAACAAGCAATGTCACGTGTCAGAATATAATAATTGTGACAAAATCAATAGAACAATATATACACATGTGTTTGTGTGTGTGTAAATTCAATGAAATTTCAAAACAAAGTAAGAACAGAGAACAAACATCGATTTTGAAAAGAAGTAACATACTAAGTTTAAAGGCAGAAAGGATAAACTATTATTTTTAATTGACTATGGCATATATGATATAAATTTAGCAAAAATTTACAAAAAAGAAAATCAATTAATTCACATCATATAAATGACTGAAAGGTGATACATAGGCTGATTAATGTGTAGCTTTTAAATCATACATTATTTAGAGACGAAATTACCTACTTAAATGCATATTTATGTGTGCACTGCGTTTGTTTCGTGGTTTAAATGCATCACGTGTTTACCGGACTATCTCGCGGATTTCAATGTAAATATCGGTCCTTTTATCTGTACCGATAACGCACTGTGCAATATGGACTTACTATTCATTACCGAATCCATTTGAAGCAGTAAAAAAATGGAGTCAATGCATTGACCTACATACGTTTAATGCATTAGGAAATCTATCCTTTTATTCAAAGGCATTTCAAATTCCTTTTTGGCTTTGGCATTCGATTTGTCACTACAGAAAGTCTGCTCAAAAGGTAGACAATTAAGACAACTGATTAATATACTATGGTAATTCGTCAGATTCGGTCACATTAAAAAGTTTCTGTGATTTATTTTTTATTAAGAAATGTAAATGTTTAATTTTATATATTGATCTATGCATTACGAAAAGTGTACGAATAAATGAGACTATGTCCAGGCATAGCACTAGGGCAAGCGATATTGGTCCCACTTTCCCCATTATCATTTCATAACTTAAGTATCGTCTTAAGTTATGAATAACTTAAAGGATTTTATTAAATCAAATATTACAGATTCCTTGCCATAATTAGAATTATCCGATCTCACTTTTCGTTTATGAAAGAAAATGCAACTTTTTATTTAAATGTACAAAGATAAGTTCAGTATTTAAATATAATCATCATATAATTTAATACAAAAACAATCATTCTCACTTATAAAAATGTTACTTCGTTCATTAATGTGATAGATTACTTTCATAAATAACCATCATAAATAATTTATTCTGGTATTGTGATAGATTACTTTCATATATAACCATCATAAATAATTTATTCTGGTATCATTGTTTGCATACCTATGTCTATAAAACTACCAACCTTTTACATTGAACGGCACGTGTAATACATTTGTATAAAACAAACTAGTTAAAGGCTCATTAATTCGATCCTGAATTTGATAGATAGTAATACATGCGCGATGAATATTTTGAAGTCGGAATGCATAACATTATGTATCCCCGGGCAGGTAATTTCAAGTCTAATGAGATACTTAAATTGAATGAGATTTAAACCTTGAATTCATGAGCAGTTGGAGCGGAGAATTAAGCTCTATTCACGCTATGAAAAATGTTTTCGATTTAAAGTATAAATTGAAGAGATTTTCAACAAGTTATGCGAAATTAGGTCGAGTGTGTTATCAACGTATTCAGCTATTAAAGAGACGGGTTTTCAAGATTGATGAAAATCATTTATTGTGCATTTGTACTGTGGTGATTTAAATAGATCGATGAAAATCATTTAATGTGCTCTTATACTCTTAATGTATTTGATTATGTATTTATGACAAGACCTTTCCATCTTGATGAAAGACACTGTTAAGGAAGTTGTCATCATCATCATCATCATCATCATCATCATCAGCATCATCATCATCATCGTCATCATCGTCGTCGTCGTCGTCGTCGTCGTCGGCGGCGGCGTCGTCGTCGTCGTCGTCGTCGTTGTCGTCGTCGTCGTTGTCGTCGTCGTCGTCATCATCATCATCATCATCATCATCATCATCATCATCATCATCATCATCATCATCATCATCATCATCATCATCATCATCAACATCTTCATCTTCATCTTCATCATCATTATCATCATCTTCATCATCATCATCTTCATCATCATCATCATCATCATCATCTTCAGTAAATCATCATCTTCAGTAAATAGGAAAACGCGTTCATGCCTCCAGGGATTAACACAATATTTGCCAGATGTTTTTACAATTATTCACATGAAAACTGCATAATCGATGTAAGAAAGCAATAAGATAACGTGTTATCTGTGTGATATCTAGGAAAATTAAGATTTAATTTCAGATATGTAATGATTAAAAAGGACAGAAATTTGGCATAGCATTCATCCAACTGCTTCAACTCAGAGCACGTGAAAAAATCAATTTAGATTACATTAGCTTTATTAAGATCTGTTTTTGTTTAGACAGACAGACAGACAGACAGACAGACGGACGGACGGACGGACGGACGGACAGACATACAGACAGACATACAGACAGACAGACAGACAGNTGGATGTATTGATGGATGGTTAGTTTCTGTCGCGTGAATCAAAATAATTGTACTATACACACGCAGCTCCTTTTTATCCTCATGGAGACTGGCCTTTAGGATTTGTTTCACCTAAAATTGCTTCAATGAAAAAAAGATGGTAATTAACGTTTCATACACGTATTATAAACTGTGCATTTAGTCATGTGTACTATTTTCGTGTTATGTTGTTAATTAATGCATACTTATTTTGAATCGTTTTCAAGAAAATAAAAACTTTTTTTCTGTGAACCAAGCAATAGAAAGTGTGTTAAACAAACATTTACAGCGATTACAGCGCAAGTTTGTTCTTTTAATATTGGCACACGACAATTTGATAGTAAAATCGTTATTTGTTTTTGAAAATTCCATTGACACATTTAAGTCGTCCGGCATTTTAAAAACAATTTACTTAACTGTGGACTTTCGTGTTTATCCTTTAAGTAATCAAGTAAATGTCGTCTGCAAACACTTTGATCGACATGTTACTGGAAGGTGGATTAGTAGAACTGGACCTTCTACGTCGCTGGTTTCTGGTCAGTTCTTGTCTTTGAAGCCACTGCAGATAAAATGAAAAATATCAGTACCTCGTTGTGTGTAATGGTAAGTCGCGTTCGAGGTTCATACAAATAATTAATTTTTAACTGTTAATTGAATAAGATAACTATTGATCTATTATAACATTGTTTAATGTGTATACATGTAACAAACACATTAATTGTATACGTTTATATTCGTAATATACACCATTATACGTTAAATATATATTTTGCATTTTTACATAATTTTATTTCTTTCTTTACATGTGTTTACGTTCTTTGTTATATAAACAAACATAACTACCATATCGACTCAATAAAATACCACCATTAGAAGGACAGCGTCAATCATGTATGGTAGTCAAAATCACACTCAATCAAACAATCAATCAATGTAGATGCCTTAACTTCGGATAAGTAAAAGTATTGTTATTCTTAGTATTGTCATATGAAGAACTTTTATATGTATAATACAGTATTTTATTAATATATTGTTGTATTTAATTAGCTTGATTACAATTTGACGAAATTATACATATTTACATGCAAATATACCATCGATATTTATTAATTCAATAGTCCAATATTTAATCATACATGTATATATTGCTGCAATGAAACGTATTATTACTTTGTATACTCATAAACTATTTACTTTGTAAACACTGATGGTCATATTTTATCACATGCTATACCTTGTTTTCAATGTAATACAGACATTACGTATTTTTTTTATATTACAAATGTGTAATACAACATTTTTGAGCGTTTTCATTTGCTACAGAATCAATAACTAACTAATCGTATGGCTTTATTTTGGTGAAATGACGTCGTCAACAAGAAATGACGTCACGATAGTAAACAACTTTTAGATCTATCAGCATTTGTTTGGTCAATTAAGATGTATTTTATTTAGTTTAAAAGCATGTGATAAAAAAGATCTGACACTCGTTGTCATATCATACCATATTTTATTAAACGAGTTCAGGAATGGCGTTAGTAAGCTCGCTAAAGGCTCGCTTACTAACACCATTCCTGAACTCGTTTAATAAAATATGGTATGATATGACAACTCATATCAGATCCTATATATCTCACCTATTGTCCAATCAATTAATCTAATCATTTTATCAGTTACCCGTGGACAATAAACACCCACCAGCAGTTTTGAGGATCTATTATGAAATTATGGCATAATAATTAAATAGAACTTGGTTTTATATGATTTGAAATAAAAATACGTCTACACTATTACATAAAATAAGAGGTATTCACTACACTTGCAACGCGCGTGTCTACGTACCAAGCTAAAACTATAAACTAACCTTGTTTACAATAGCAGACAACAAATTCGGATGACACTAGATGGTGACCACTTTGTACTTTTTCATTAAGCGACATAATTTTACGGACTACCGCTAATGCTACATTATTGCACAGTCCCGTAAAACGGACACATTTTTACGGTTAATTTGTACAGTGCATAGTTTTAACAAAAATAGAAAAGAAATCATTATCTTATTTCAAACTTCCTTTTCCTCTGATTTGGAATGATAAGTCCAAAATGCCGACACACGACAACAAACAATCGTGAGTAATAGTCGTACCTATTGACCTTGTAGAAATCAAAAGTTTACACACTTTTGACATTTTATTGGTAAAACTATTTAAGATGATAAATATCTCCTAATTATTTATTAAGCGTGGAATAAATTATTTTCAAAGTCCTGGGAACTGAAAATTGCACAATAATGCTCTGTTGTAAATAGAAAAAAAATAAATGAAAAGCAAATGAATAATGTCTGATGCAAAATAAAGTGGTAATTGTATGTCAAGTTGATGTGTGTTTTTTATTAATTTAAAAACATAATATTAAAAACATGCACACACAAATTAATTATAGGAATTGGGAACCGAACATTCAAGTTTAAAATGCAACTGATGTTAGATAAGTATTGACCCAAAACTTCCAATTCCCATGGTAATCTTGTAGTAATGACCGCATTAACGCAGATCGTTACTTGTAATTAGTCGTTTGTTTCACATGTGAATTTCGTTGCAACCGATTAGCATAAGCCATACACTGGACATAAAATGTTGTTAATTACAACGATAGCTATTATTATTGTTGTAAAAAATTTGCCATCCGCACTCCGCTGTTTGGATAACAGAATGTGTTTCCCGCGGTGTTGCCAAATTCCCAAGAGTTCGATGTGTTTCTCTGCGATTCTAATAAGCATCAAAGGAGCGACAATCGGTCGATCCTAGTTCGTACCCATAAACTCTGCAGGTTCGGTAAGAACATCACAACGATCACCTCGTTTGTCATCCAATCAAAGGCATGGTGCTAGGTACCACTTGAGAAAAACGAGGCTCGATAAGCACTTTGGCTTCCAATATGCAATGACGTCAAGTGTTTATCTGGATATCACGCGATTACTGCAATGTCACGTCTTAACGTGTTAAACCTATTGTTGTATTTAGCATTATGAATAACCATGCGTTAAGACAGTTGTCTGGAATTTCGTCAAACAATTTGTATACTAATTACTGAATTAAATGTTCTATTCGCTCAATAACAAGGTCGGAACTTATGGTAAAATTACAATTTGAACTTTTCTCGTATGATATGTCTTGCATTTATTCTCAATTTGTTTTTTTTGTAGAACGAAAACGCAGAATATATATGCATATTTGTTAAATAGGCTTTGTTGGTGGTAAAATAATACACTCATGATGCGTGTTTACATAAACATATAACAATGTAATTTCATTATTATTAATTCCCTCAGTGTATATCGTAATAGCAAAGTATCGTTTTAATTTACAATAAATCATTTGCCCATTGTTGTATGATGTTACGTGTACAATAGGAAGCGATGTAAGGGTAATAATTTACTGTTTCTCATTTGCATCCAATTACAAAGCCTGCATCCTGGGAACCATAGACCAGTCCCTTAGCATAGTTAATATCTCTGCATAGGATCGCCATTAAAATTAATAGCAAATGATCCAATCGGACAGAATCATTTGCCCCATATGTAAATGGGCCGTGTGTGTAATAAAACCAGGTAATAAATTAACACAAAATTAACATCATAAAAAGCCCGTTGTGTAAGTGTTTAATTTCATAAAGTGAAAACTGTCATATCGGACAATAGGCTGCCATCGCCTTTTTGTAACTTGTTTACGATAAAGAGATATTTACTGCGAGCGGGGACTTAATGGCGTAAGGTTATGTCAGCGTTTTATAAAAAAATCAAATGATCGTTAAAACGCGTTCGGTACGAGTTTTGAGATCTAGCGATGATTATAATAATTGTGTCACGAATATTAGCATTTTGCTCTACAGTAAAGATTGAGCGTGATGAAGAGATACGAGTGGTAAACAATTATTAAAAATAACACAAACTGTTTAGGTTGTTGCTTTATATAGGAACCAAAACGCTGATTACGTAGACAGACTTTTGTCGAGGAAAGGCAAAAGGCCCAACGTAGAGCGAAACACATTTTTAAACACATATATTCATTTTCATGAAATTGACTATTACTATTATTTTACAATAATTAATGAGGACAACCCGAACCACGTATTTTTATATTATCTGCTTTTTATCACCGTCGTCAATAAACCGGTATTCAAACTGCATCCCATACATTAACGGGTCGACCAGTCTTGTAAAAGGCCGTTGAAGAATGAAACAGTAGGCGTATCATTAGTTTGTGCTTAGTTTTCACAAATGTTCTTCAGTTAAAAAGCATTGCGAATTTTTTGGTTGAAGCGTTCAAACTAAGATGTGATACTTTAAATCGTCTAGCTGTTGTATAATTGCATGTTAAAAGACATAGCTGTATTTAATAGTCATACATATTATTTGTTTTGATAGTCATATTTTCTCATGTTTAAATTATATTATTGTATGATTTCCTGACCATATTTCGTTTGTATATATGTTCTTGGCCAAAGGCATAATGCCGAATTGCCAGGAAACTTTGAAACTTTGAAGTAAACTTTCTTGTAAAAAGTAGTTCCAGTTCTCGAAATCGAACTTAAGACTGTGGGTCTTAGCTGAAGAAACTCAAACACAATCTTGTCCTTTACAGCAGAGTATAAGAACCGAGTGTAGCAAAAAAGAGTGAATAAGATGGATAAAGAAACGGTGATGGAAAGTCTTGGCTTGGAGAGGAACCAAATGTAGTGAATTATAGGAAAATTGTATGAAAGACATTCTTCAATATTATCGGTATTAGAAATGAAAAAAAAAGATGCATCAGAACTAAATATTAAAAAAAAAGAAGAAAAACTACATGTTGGTTTTTTACTTATTGGGAATGAATAACAGGAAGAACAAGAAATGGATATGACACTTAGGGAATGTGGGAAAATTGTAAACAATAAAATTGTATGCAGGTAAAGAGAGTCTTTATTTAAATATTAAATACACATGCATACCTTGCATAGAGACAAAACGGCACATGAGCGTAAACAAAAGTTTAACAAAGAATATTAAGGCGCTAGATTTGAAGTAGATTGTACTGAAGAAAAGTTTAGATTGAATTGTATTGGGATACGATAGAAATAGGGGATGGATTGGTTTCTTTGCTTACCTATATTGATGCATGGACTTTTAGGAAGAGAGGAGCGAACTGAGTTGGTGGAAGTGAAATAATTAACAAGAAATGGATTGGAAATAGTTTGATTTAAGGGATGCTGCGTTGGAATTGGAATGAGATGCTTCTCAGCCCTGAAAAAGGCACTGGGACAAAACGGTTCATGAGTGTCAACAAAAGGTTAACAAAGAATAACAAGGCGCTGCTAGATTTAAAGAAGATGGTACTGAAAAAAACTTTAGATTGAATTGTATTGGATGTTTGAGGATACGATATAAATAGGGGATGGATTGGTTTCTTTGCTGTCCTATATAGATGCATGGACTTCAAGGAAGAAATGAGCGAACTGAAGTTGGTGGCAGTACAATAATTAACGAGAAATGGATTGGAATTGGTTTGATTTTAGTGATGCTGCGTTAAAATTGGAATGAGAGGCTTCTCAGTCCTGAAAAAGGTGCAGGCAACTGGAGAAATTGATGGCAAACACAATTATTTGGTGTTATGTTCATAACCTACATTTTTTTGAAAGAAGAGAAACTATGTAAGAATTATTTCATTCGTTTCAAATCTTTTTGTATTATGATTGTATTGTGCATGATTGATGTACATTGTATTTGCCAAGGAAATACATATGTTTGAACTAGCCTAGCACTTTATTTAACAAAGGAACGATCATGATACTTTCAGCGTTACCAACGCCAAAGCGCAGCGACGAGGAATTTCCTAAAGTGGCCATCCGTAATGAAGTAAATTATTCTAAAACAAAAGCTTCATGATAAGGAAGTATGTACATTTTCTGTTGCAGATGCTTACATGCATATGTAGTTTGAAATATAATTACTGAGCACATTTTATTTCCGTCTGCGGCTTAAACTGGATAAAGTTATACACGTTGACTTTAAATGATACATATTTGATGAAATAAAAGATACATGGTAACCCGCATTTGCTAATATTAATATTGCATAAATATATCTCGACGTTTAAAACAGCATTTGTATAGATTGTTCGTCGTTAGCCATATTGTTTTGTTAAATCATGATAGCTGCAAATTGCATGTCGTTATACACAATATTCTGCTGGTGTTGGTTTCGAGGTGCACACCAAATGTGAGAGAAACGGTCGTCAGCTATTCCATCCATGAAGTTCTTTAGCCAGTTTGAACGATCAAAGGCATTACTGTTTATTGGTGTTCTGGCAATCTTTGTTTCACGTGCTGTCACGTTAATGACTTTCAAATCTGTATTATCAAATGAAGCTTATCCGTGTGACAAAGCATTATTTAGAAAACAAAATCAACTATTTCATGACTGACTGACTGACTGACTGACTGACTGACTGACTTATTGACATAACGACCGGATGAGTGAATGACTGACTGACTGAGCCATATATTGATCAATCGCTTACTCATTGAATCAGTCGTATACATATTCAAACACAAAGAAACTCAACATCAATCAATAGATGCTTACAACTATTCCCACATGATGTGTTGTTCACTTACTTAACGGACACTTTCACTATTATCTTTCCGTAAGACAGGCAATCATTCAATCAGTAGTCGCATTTGTTAATCAATTAATCGATCAAGTTCTCATCAATCGTTTATCAACATCACCGGATATCGCGATCAATTCGTTTCGATGCTTTGAAAAATAATCTGGGTTCCAATTTAATACTCGGTAATTAAATCGCAGCGTTCGTTCCATAACTAAACAATTAACATCATCAAAACCAGTTTTTATTCAATCAGATATAAATCAGATGAGCCTTGTGTCAGAGTATGCGGGCAAATCAATAGAGTTGATTTCATCGTTTCGCGATGACCGATGTGCAGTCTGGCTCGATGGTGAAAATGTTAACGCGAAATGTTCTCTGAATTTCATTGAAAACGTCGCAATATCATATGATACAAATGCTTCGAATACAAAGCTATACGCATAACATGATAATAACTGTGAGCAATGGTCAATGCAAAACATTGGGGTTTAAAGCGGTTTAAAACAGTTCGAGGGCTGGCCGAACCTCACCCCCAGAAGTACATATAATTATCAAGGAAAGTAATGCGCCATATTATCTTATAAAAAAAGTGATAGTTAATATGGTCGATCGATCGTTTATTGTATTTGCTGCTCCACAAACACAAACAGGTATATACTTTTTAACGAGTGCACTTTTTTAACATTTTTCAAGAATAAATTGAATCGGAAAACAACAACACAGACCTATTCCGATCGTACAAACCACTCAACATGATGTATTATGTCACTATGTTTTATCATTTTGTATAATGTTATTAGCTAGTGAATTTTTTGTACACTGATTAATACAATCAGTCAAGCAAAGGCTAAACATGATCAATCTAAATCAGAAAACAATCCAGCTTTTACTATGTTTTGTAACAGTCATTGTATTTAATACGCCCACGGGGAATGGTTCACACGTTTTGCTTTTTTAATAAACAACATGAAATTGTTAATGCAATATGTACCTAAAGATGGCAAAAATAAGTTATATTACGCAGCAAGTGATAGTAAAACGTCATTAGGTAAACATTGATCTATGTTGTTAGCATTTGTAAAACATAATCAATTCTGGTAATGGTGAATGTTGCGTGATGCGTTGACATTAGAGTACCCATGTCTGGTTCTAGGATGAGAAACCATATACTAGATGACGTGGGAGGGCTGCATCCAATTAGTCCAACTTTACTTATCTTTTGGGTACCATTGTCTGCTTATTGCATGTTAAAGTTGAGAATCGATGTCTGAGTACAACATTATCAATTCTTGTAATGGTGAATGTTGCGTGATGCGTTGACATTAGAGTACCCATATCTGGTTCGAGGAGAGAAATCGTATAGAGGACGTGGGAGTTCTCCATCCAATTTATCTAAATTTACTATTCTTTTGGGTACCCTTGTCTGCTTTTTTACATTTTATAGTCAATAGTCGATGTCTTCCTACTTCATTTGAGTATTTTTTCACCCTTTTACATTGGCCACAATACATCTGGCGGCTCTGTTCCTGAAAATACACCCGTAATTACGACTTCAATGTTTATGCAAGATATGCAAACTGTTTTCTTCCGTATATATTATGCGTGCAAAACGATGATTGCCGATTAGATTCCTTGACTTATGGTTATGCAAACACACATTATGATTGCAATGACATTGACTCAGGATGTTTCGATATTATTGCGATGTAGCTCAAAAGTGGGTATGATTAAATTCAAACAAAAAAAAAACACAAAAAAATACACAGTGCTTTTGGCGCCAAACTTGACTGGTGAGTATGTAATAAAACGTGGGTTTTATTTCACCTTTGCATACAGTTACATAGTTATCACAAGGCATAAACGAGAAATGGATTTTTTTAAAATTATGGGTTATAATTCTTTTATTTATTGCTTATGTGCTTTGAAGTTATGCGTTTTATGGTATGCCAACTGCCGAGTGTCGTTTTTTGGCACGAACGATTTTATGACGATAAATTAACAAATTAGATAGCATTTGTTTCACCGCATGATCAAGTGAAGTAAGACATGACATACAATTAACAAAATTGCATCAGGTGTTAGTTCGGACATTAAGATCAAACTAGATGAAACTGTAGTGGTGGTTTTAGATATTGGAAAAAAAATGATTACAAAACTCAAGACATTTACACCCAATTATGGTTATGTAAGAAAGTGTTCTTCAAATTATAAAGATCCGAGTTGAATCAAAGTATTAAAACTGTTTTCAAACGTGAAAGAACGTTGATGATAATAATTATGCTGCTGACTTTAATGATAATAGAACTATCAGTATTATATGAATATGATGTGAAGGAGGAGGAGGACGACGACGACGAGTATGAGCTGGAGAATATAGTTTATCTTCATCAGCATTATAATGATTAGATCGTGGAAAAGAGGGTATACAAAACACAGCTAATTAATACATACACTAGTATTGTGTTTTCAACTATATCAAGTAGATTTTCTCTCCTAAACCTCAACACAACCAATTGCATCACAAGCACAGTGGCTCAACGCGTATTTTACAAGTGGGAAACAATGCGAGGGGCCACTTGAAAATCTAATTACGAAGAGGCACGTGTCAGCTGAATACAATTTAGTTAAGCGTTTTATTCCTTTCGCTAATAATTCATTCATCAACGCAGTTGATGCCGCAAGAAAAATGAGCCTCAAGAGCTGTTGTTCATAAAGATTCTAATGAAGTTTGTTATGCGAAAGTAAAAATAGACATCACATGTTCTGCGTTAAAAAAATAAACATAGTAAAACGTAAGATCTTTGATTACAAAAATCTAACAAAACAACCACATCAGTATAATGTTGATTCTTTGCAAAGAAATAGTAACTACATTATCAATTGGAATAATCTGAAAAAACACGTTTACCACAAACAGAGCGTGTACATTTTAATTTTGGGAATTTGCGAGGTACTCTCATAAAATGTATGCACACAATCGTCATTTATTTTTAGTTTAATATGATGATTTTTCTATAATTTAAAACAATCCAATCTCTCCACATGTCTTACACATATGCAAATGGTTTAATAAAACACTTTTCATTTTCTGATGTCTCTACGCTAGAAATATTCAAATGCATAATTATTATATTTTCACTTCGGGATGGTTTAATTCAGACGTTTGAAATTTTGCTCTATGATGTTACGATGCTATAAATTTATGCTTTTACAAATACTGTTCAACATCCGACTTAAGAGAACGAAGAAATAGCAATGTACGTGACACGTTAAATTTTTTAACATCAATACTAGAATCCGTTCGACAGATGCAAAAGAGACGATGTAAACAGAATAGCAATTTAATTCTACAGCTTTCATGGATACAATCAAGTATTTTACGTACATTTCTGTTTGCACGTCTAGCCGCTGCTATAATGAAAATAATAATAACGCGTTTACCCGACTATCTTGTGGTGTTATGTGTACATATTGTTCCTTTCATGTGGGCCGATAACGCACTGTGTATTATAGCATAATAATTCTTTCTTAAATCCATTTGGAATGGTTTTGAAATTGGGTATTATATCCTTCCTTTTTGAGGCATGTCAAATTTCGAATATACTTTGTAACTACATATACCTTAATAGTTAATTACAAAACGTTAATGCATTTAATTAAATTTTCTCTTAAAAAAAAGCTTAATGAAAAAATTCATGCATATTATTTCAATGATAATGTTTTTTCACAACCATATTTTGTTTATGTCGTGTTTTAAGTCATGAGACAAAACAAAACGCACATGTCTTATCCGTTTGATATGAATATTGATATCAAACGCACAACGGAATGCTTGAACACACATAAAATCGTTTCTATGAAAGTTGGAGGCCATTGCTTATTTTAAGACTTAAACAAGATCATTTTCAGACGAGATCAGCAGCTCGTGTACGCATGTTTTACAGCTATGCTAAAACGATAATTTACAATTCAAATTTAATGTCTCCACCTGATTGTTATGATCGGACTTTAACAATGCCTCTACATTCATATACGACCACGAACGATCTGCGATATGTCTTTGAAGTTGTGAATATTTATTACGTGACATCTAACCTTTATATTCGTGTAGGATTAAATCAATAAATGTGTCATGACATATGTATACTCAACATGTCTAAGCTCATTTTAATGAACGAGACGAATTACATGTATCATCATTCATCTGAGAATCCAATACATACTAGGACATTTTAAACGTCTGACATATTACAAGAACGGTCATTAACTCTGGTGTTATCGTAATATATGTGATGACATATAGTATAAGAAAACGTTAACTGGAGGCGTAAGTTTACGTCCAGCCTAAGATTGCATACACTTTAGATATAACACTTTATTCGACATAATAAACTGAAGTACATTTATAATAACATCCGTTCGTGAGAAAAGCCCAAGAAGCGATCAAATATTCGTTGAAGTTCTTATAATGTAAACAGCGACGTAAATGTGTAGCCTTTATATCATACACTATTTAGAGACGAAATTACCTACTGAACGCATATATCTGTATGCAGTGCGCACGTTTCGTGGTTTTAATGTATCACGTGTTTACTCGACTATCTCGTGGATTTCAGTGTTAATATCTGTCCTTTCATGTGTGCTGATAACGCACTGTTCAATATGGACTAAATATTCATTACCGAACCCATTTGAAGTAAAAAAAGTGAAGATATTAAAAGAAAGCATGTCCCCAAAGTATACATCGTATTCGTTGCAAAAGGAATCATGTCATGTTGATGAGCTTTCCCCACCTTAGTTATGCATTCGATTTATCAATACATTCGCAAATCAAAAGACATGTAGTCAACCCATCACACAAATAATATGTTTATTGCATATTAAGGGGTGTTGCTGCTGTTTTGCTGATTTTTTTTTCATCTTATAACGTTTGCTCAAAATTTATATTTGAGTAATACATACTAATATTATATGAAAAATGAAATAAAAGCATAGGGTCACCGTCTTTGTTTGGATTTTATTCACCATTATATAACATGTACTTTTTCATTACAACTGAAAAATCTCTAATTGCATAAAAATGATTAATAACCTAAGAAATTGGCAACATGTAGATATTATATAAGCTAAGGTACATCATATACCATTTAATTAAACCACAAACTACCAAAAAAATGGAGAACACAAGTTAAATTTTTAGAAATTTAATTTTTAAAATGTTTGTGTCACCCAAAAAAAACGATTTTTTTTTACTATTTTAACCACAAACATGGAATTTAAAAAAGTTCTATCTAATAACTTTCTGCGAAACTGCTCAAATATGTTCATCTACGTATTGTTATCAGGAAACAAAAATAACAAAAGGAGGTCACCGCACTTTTAACAGAGATTGTTTTTGTTTAACCATCCCTACCGTCTGAGTACAATTTCATAAAATACAGCAATTAGGCAAAACCCAAGCACCGGTACATAGTTTATTAGAAATATGCATACGCATTTGAAATTGTTTACAATCTTAACTGGGAGAACATCATTTTACCAAAATAACAACAATAATACAATATTTAATCACACACATAAGATCATACAGAATCAAACTCGACCTTAAGCGTCAATAACTTACAGGGACTTGTTCACAGATTTCGGCATGTTTTGAAAATTGTGATTAAATGCTTTGATGGATGAATGTAAACAACAGAAATAAAGAGCTCCAGTATAAAAAAAAGAATGAAATTAAAGAAAGAAAAAAAAGTAAAAAAAAAAAAGTTAACCGCACCTGGGGTCGAACCACTGACCTCTGTATTATGAACCAACTGTGATGATACTGATAACAAAAATATCGGGTTGTAATAATAGCAATACGGTGTTGCTATAAATATATCCTCGGTTTAATAAACTGTCGCAACACCCCTTAAATCAAAATGCATCAAACTCTCAACCATGTGAAAACAATATTGATCAAGTTAGCAATGCCATGCATAACAAGCTTATAAAACGTCATTATCAATAGCACTTCATTATCAAAAGCACTTCACCATCGTGTCTTATTGAGTAAAAATAATGTTCCGAATAAATCAGTAAACCCTGCAGGCATTGTTTTATATCGTGTTTATATTACTACTTTTTCATCGTTACGTCAATGTTACTAATTTACCATGTTAATTTGGCTACGCCTATTGATTTAGTGGCGCTTTTGACAATGTATTTAGACTTGGATATACATGTATCCACGAATGATCTCCGAAAATTATTAATATCATTGACAAAATATTCGAGCCGTTTGTTTGGTTTCGGTATTCAATGTCACGAGGAAGATGTTGAGCAATAAAAGATGCCGTAAAATCTATCTATGGTATATAAAACATCACAATATATCGATACACTGGGGAAATCATTATTGGTGTAATTGAAATGCATACAAAACATATAGTACATTAATATGAGAATGAAATTGTTGAAATAAGTGTTGTTCTTGTTGTAGCACGTGTCTCACGTGACTACGTATTCATACTTCTACTACGTATTCATACTTTTTATTACTACTTATTATACGGAATTCTTGAATTGTCTAGTATTTATATTTTGTGTATGAAACATACCAACTATTTGTATGTTCTAGTGTTAATATTTTCGTATATAGTATAAATCAAACTGTTCTTTACTAAGATGTCTTAATAGTCAAATGCAATAACCGACGTACTGTTAATGTGTAAAATTTGCGCTGATGTCTCAGTTGGGACATGCATTATTGTATAATTAAATGTTCTGAATTGGAGTTTAAACCGCAATGGCCTTAGCATTTTTATGATATTAGCTTTTGTATGTGTGCTCATGGGCATTTCTGCCGCGATGTTTTTGGAAACAAACTGTAAATTTAAACTTTAACAGAGGCTGTGCGAACAGTAGTGACAAGAGTAGTAGTGGTTGTAGTTAAATATGTTAAAATTATATTTGTAAAGAAAAAAAGTAGCGTCGTTATTTTGGTAGATTTGGTATTCATTACAGTTTCAGTAGATTCAATGATGACGGAAGCATCGACCATGACGATTTAAAATCACTTGAATCAACGATATGTGGCAGAAGATAAGTTAATAGACCGATTCTCAATATATTTGTATAATGTCGTTTGTCTTAGTCAGTTGAATGACTTATGATTTAATGTGCTTTTATTTACCAACACAAATATTAAATTATCATTGATGAGTCGTTAATTTATCTTCTGATCAGTTCTCGGGTAACTTCAAAAACAATTGCATAATGAAGAAACAGCCAATATAGGCTTACAGTCCTGGTTTGAATAAATCTGAGACTCCCACTCCAATATCGAGCATGTTTACATGTATAAGTATGGAAGCTTGTATGCGATCAATTCATCGATTCAACTTTTTTCACTTCTTTATATTGAACGGAAATAATGCATTGGGCATGCAAATTAATTGAATCAATAATGAGTCTTTGATGTTATATCGCTTCAAAAGAGGGACGCTTCACCTAAGCGCCGTGGTCGCTGAGCGAATACGTGAGTAAGGAATGCTGTGTACATAACATGCGCCTGACTTTTTTGTTCACGTACAATTGCGAACTAAAAGAAAAATGGGCTGACATCAAAGAAAATTAATCAAACCTTATTTTGTTGGAAGTATAATAAAGCACTGCCGAGACTTCAAATCTGTTTGCGTTTAAATAATAAATGACCTTATCTGAAAATGCGAGCATTTGTTTCTTTGTCCCAATAGATTTGTTTAAATACACAGAACACGTTATCAGGAAGATTATTATAATGGTATGAAAGAACGTTCTGATAAACGAGTCATTCGGTTTAAACCCGTTTATCCCATCTCGTTACACAGTTAATGAATTTATCTAATTGGATGTTTTTCTCTTAAAGAAAAAAACCCAGAAACATTTGATTTAAAAATGGTCGACGGCAGAAAAAGTTAACCATAAAAGATCAGAGGCACTAAGAAAGGTATTTGCAAAACGTTTATTTAACAAACAATTATATACACTAGCACCAAGTATTAATTTCTGCTGACCTTTACATCAGACATTTTCAGTTTTGACTTCAAAACAGATGTCTATTCTTATTTATTATTTTATTAAAAAGAACAGTATATACATGCCAACACTATGTGTCGCACTTAAAGCAATAATCGGTCTATCGTACTCTATACTTGTATTTAATTTGCCACTTCATCAGAGTCCGCTTTTGAAATTTCGCCTGTGGGTTTTGTTTTTTTTTTGTAATCTGTTTTAATAAAAATCAGTTATTCCAAGCACATCACGGCTCTTACGTTTTTGGTATGTATTAAGTTTAAAATAACTTGACATTTTCAATAATCGATCAGTGTTGCTTTTGTATCGATCACTAAAGGCATTAAATTGTAATGTTAAAGGACGTTGAGGACTCATTTGCAAGTATGAAGATATACATATCGCAATAAATATGTCATCACTTAATGTCGCTTCAAAGATGAATTATCATATTCTCGCTCTCGATATCGTCACCAATGCTCTTACATGTTGTATATCTTTCTTGTTTAATAAATTTTACTAGGGTTGGGATTTGTAATCGGCGAAAAAGGTTATATAAAGTTCAATGAGAACGTTTACAGAAATGTAAGCTAAGCATACACATGTAACTAATACATAATAATTGAAATGCAACATTTCAAAACTTTTTTTTAATTATGTTAAATGTTTTATAGAAAACTACTTAAACGCATGTGCAAAAGATTTTAATGTATATGAAAGTGTATTTTATTTAAAACATGGCAAATTATTTGTTTTGATGAAAAAAGACGGACGGTGCCTCTAAAACATGTTTATAGGCAGTTGTCCTAAACCTTTAATGCTTTTTGTAAGAAAACTATCACTTAAAATTGCTTCGGCTACGTAAATGCTTGTTTTTGTTTTCTTTATTTATACAAAACAGGTGGAAGGTAGGTTTGACTACAGAAGTTCCACGAAAGGTAATAACGTTCGTAGGTGAAAGGTAGGTTGGACCACAGTAGTTCCACGAAAGGTAATAACCTTCGTAGGTGATAGGAAGGTTGGACCACAGTAGTTCCACGCAAGGTAATAACGTTTTTAGATAAAGGAAGGTTGGACCACAGTAGTTCCACGAAAGGTAATAACGTTCATAGATGAGAGTCACAGTCAGTCGTCTCCTCCATCATGTAAGACATAAAGGGGCATATTAAAAAAGGTTTCTTTTCCTTACTCTCTGAAAGAAAACAATTTAATAAGCGATCCTTTTAGGATTTGATATCTTCCATTCAGATCTCAAATTTTAAAAATCACAATTGATCGAGTGCTTCAGGAAATAAGGGCAATACATGGCGTGTTTGGTTCCGTCTAAGAGCGGTTAGCGACAGAACAGCAAACCGTCAGAAGCAAAAGCAAGGTAACACGATTTCATATTTAGTTAGTCCCTGCAGAAGCTGAAATGTATTAGACCTTGGTAATTTCTGCGGTTTTATTTTTATGACAGATACACGGCTTTTACAGTGTAATAAATAAGTATTTACACGACTTGTTTTGTGTGGTACTATTATATAAGTATATACACGGCTTTTATAGTGTGATATAAAGGTATGTACACGGCTTTTATAGCGTGATGGAGGTCGATGTTAGACAAGCATTACTAAACCATGCAACTGACAATCATATTAGGCGTTAACAGTCCGCCTAGACTAACGGTTCAACATAAGACGACTAAGTAATAATAGTTTTATGAACGCCATTAATGTTGTCAATCTTTATTACATCCGTACAATATAAACCAACCAGGATAAAATATTCTTTGAAGGTCGCCGATTGTAAACAGCTCAGTAAATTTATAGCATTTAAACCCTTATTCTGTCGGAGATAAAACTGAAGTATTTTACGTACATTTCTGTGTGCACAGCTTTTATGCGGCTGTTGAATGTATAACAGTTTTACGCGACTATTTCGTGGATTTAAGTGTATATATCGTCCCTTTCATGTGTTTTGATAACGAACTGTGCAATATGGAATAATAATTAATTATTTAATCCAGGAAAGGTAGTTCCGCAATTCATACGAATATAAGACCTACATACGTTCATTGCGTTATGTTTATCTTCTTCTATTTATTATTATTGTATGACAAATTTGAATAAGTGCAATCTTCTGTGCTACAGATATTGATTACAATTTAAAACCATTTTAAGTGACTTTTCGTACACTAAAAGGCAATTCATAATTATTAAATAATATGGTAAACCATAATCATATCTTGTTTATGTCGTGTGCTTAGAAACGAGACTTAAAAGATACAGTATAAGCGTATTTGTTTGTATCTCTCTTTCCAAAAACACTATTTACACTATTTCACGATCAAAAACGTATGAATAAGTCACAACTGGCAATATTGAAATGTTTTTTGAAAGCGAAAGAATACCTTCAAATGAAAAAAGCCCTTAGCATTTCTGACTTTGTTTATTTAAATTTGAACGTCCGCTTTGATCGATTATCTCCGGAAATATTGCCGTAGACGTCGATGCGCAGCAAAAGAAAGCTCCAAAGTCTCCGGCATTCATACACAGCAATCGTGTAACCAGCGAAATGTAAACAAACAGACGTTTTGCCAGGTCAGATTAATAGACATTAAAATACTCATTAGTGTTAAGATTACTTATATATTTGTATCAATAATCATGTTTAATGTATATCTTTCGATAAGTATGAGTTTGTCTTTGCATAAACAAGGCTATTGTTCCACAGACTCAGCATCTAAAATGGCATTCGTTTTATTAAGCAAAAACAAGTCTAGTTGAAAACTAAAATTCAACATTTCAATTAAGGTATTGATATAAACTATTGATTTACCCTCTACGTGATATTCATAACACGAAGAACCGTTCATTATTGATTAACTTCTCATTTCTTGTAATTCTTCTGATCTACCAATTCAATCGCAAACAAGGGACAGGGCTTTTTAAATTTGTCGCATAAATAAGTGCACACATAATGTGAAAACAAAACGCATACGTCTTAACAATATCAAATGAATATTGCATTCAAGCACACAACGATATGCATAAAACCCACATAAAACTTTGCTACCAATAGCATATTGCTATTGCTTAGTTTCACTCTGAGTACAGATCATACATTGAAAAGACAAACGAACCTATCAAACCATGTTTTATTGTTGCCTATGTGTAAAAACCAAATTAATGTCATGCTATACTGCTAATTTACAATTTACAAGTGATGGCAACGCCTATTTTTTTTTATCGGACTTTGACGATGTGTGCAAATTAATATACATTTGTATATCCAAGACAGATTTGCGTCGGCCTTTTCAAGTTATTGATATTAATTACTTGACAGTAAACCTTCATCCTGTCGTAGGATGTCGACTAATTAAATATGTCGTTAAATGTATAAAGGATATATTACATAACAAATTGTATCGATACAGAGGTTATGTTTAACTGAACACAATAACAATTCATATAACGATACTAAACTTTAAATGTATGACGGGAAAATGGTCTTAAAAAAAGTACAGATTTGTTAAACATCGGTATGCAGCGGTGAGGGATATGAAGAAGAAGTAACGACATTAAGAAACACAAATCTTGACCAAGACTTATCGATACAGATAGTTTACATATTAATTTCGCTGTACATTCTTACATGTCTAATAAACAGTTTAATAACACTACATATAATTATAACAAACTAGTTCACAATGAGAAGAAATGGTGATTACAATGTAGAGCTGTAGTGATAGTTTATTCTAAGTGCATCAAACGGGATTCAAACGGGTCCAGACAACGGTGTTTGTAAGTTTGGGGTTAAAATAACGAATATGTAAATATTCTACAGACATTTCGGGTGTTGTTCTCTTTTTACAACACCACACGCACAAATGAAAGAAATTTGCATTTAAAACTTAATTTTCATTAAACATCAATTTGATTCATAAGATTATTTTTACGGATTGGTGATATCACAAACATACGACTACTCTGAAAGGACAGCCTTAAGTTTCATAACCATCTGTTGCTTGGTTAATCCGATAAATTGTACGTTTATGAATGACGATAAATTGGCAATGAAAATCGTTTACATGTGATTTATATTTCAATAACAATGTCAATTTCTGGCATATTGCAATACCGACTAAAATAAAATGCCAGCATTTCGATTAAGAGCGTTAAACTGGGATTCGTGTATAGAACTGTGTACACTTCCTTTTAACTTAAGACTGTCAAGTATAAAGACATCGAAACCTTAGTGGTGCTTTTTGCCCTAGAAATCGGGATCCGAAATATAAGTTCAAATATGTACATGTAAATGTAAAACAACGTAACTAAATATGTCAGTCAACGTGTAAACATTTTAGTTACATCTTTGTTTTGTAATTTAATTCATTGTATGACTTTAATATAATCAGACACTAGTAATGGTTTATGTTGTTGGACAAATACAAGGATATATTATCAACGCGTTATCCATTATAACAATGATACCAATTCTTATTTAAAACCCCAATTCAGAATTTATAAAATTTAATAATGTATGTAATTATTGTCTTCGCCTTATCGACAAAAAGCATTGTGAAAGGAGAGGTTTTTATAGTTGGCAAAATGTCCGAATCTTAATAATTCATTCTATCTATCAGTTCGTAAACGAGAGACACGACTCATAAACCAGTCACATAAATAAGATGTTGATCACATACTAAAACACAACATTCAAGTCTGTCCTATATGGTCAGACAAAACATAGAATCAATCACAGCTTCGCGAGTTCAGACCAACATAGAATTAATCACACCTTCGAGAGGTCATGCAAATCATAGTATTAATGTCAGCTTTGAGAGGTCAGGCAAAACACAGAATTAATCACAGCTCCGAAGGGTCAGACAAATAATAGCATAAATTACATCTTTGTGAGGTCAAACAAAACATAGAAATAATCACAGCTGTGTGAGGTCAGACAAAACACAGACTAAATTACAGCTTCGAGAGGTCAGAATAATATAAAATTAATCACAGAAGGGTCAGACAAAGCATAGAATGAATAACAGTTTTGTGAGGTCAGACAAAACATAGAATTAATCGATGCTTCGCGAGGCCAGACAACGGTTTTATCAGACGCCATTTTGTAAGTATTTTACAAAATCCATTTATTGAACGAGAAGAGCATGGTTATCGTAAATGGGTTTCTAGACGTATCTTAATTATCAATACGATTATAAGGATTCGATGACAACCAATCATATCGAAACTTTAAAATTACACAAAACAAAGTGTGCACCTGGAAAAGTTGATGATGCACGGGTTTGTTTGCTCTATCAAAGAGCATATGGCAACGAACACAAAGTGACGAAAATTCACAACAGGATTAAACGACAGGTTAGACATTGAGTTGGTCGTTAATGCAGGTGCTATCTTCTATGACATGTATACAATTTGTATAAAGCGAAATAATGTGTACGTGCATGTTTTGCAGTCGAAAATAAAACAAGAAACTGAAAAGCATATGCCTTGTATAGTTTATATCTTAAAACTTTCATATCAGCTATCTTCATAATGGTGGAAGTTTTATTCTTCATATACAAACCAGTATTAATCGCCTGCAGACGCCAGTAACTCTACATCCGACTTGGCATGTATACACATTAAATGGCATCAAAGACGAGATAGTTCGAAGACCAAAGGCTGGCGAACGCTAGATACAGATGTGGAATTGCGTTTGCATTACATTATCGTTTGTAGCATCTGCATTTAAACATTAGCGAGCAAATGTGGCGTTTTACATCGTGTTGATCTGTATTTAAGATATTATTTGTTATTATGAGTATATAAATATAATTTGCAAGGAGTTCAGTGTGTTATTAAAGCATCATATGGGATAAAAGTGTTCTTTTAAAATTGTATATTCAAAATGTATGTTGCATGCTTCATTTCGTAAACGCAGTGGCTACGAAATGTGACTTTAATAAGCATTTGTTGCATTGTACAAATGTTTAAATTTCGCGTATTTTAAAAATATTTGTTTTTGAAAGAAATGACTTTTGTATTAAACTGAATAACATTGTTTATCATTTCCCCTCGAAACTGATATGTGACAGAGATGACTTCGAAATTAAAATGTAGATGAACCGTTGTTTTGTGCAATACATTCGTAGCTGAATTTATTAAAACCATGTTAGACGCATGCATTTACAAGGACTGATTATGCATACGCATGTATTTACCGCGACATATCATTAATACGCATGTATTTTACATGACTGATTACAAATACACATGTGTTTACAAGGGGTGATTGTAAATACGCATCTATTTACCAGGATGGATGACAAAATACACATAAAGTTATTAGGACTAGTTAAAATTACTCGTGAATTTACCAGGATTGATTATAAATACTCATCAATGTACCAGGATTACATTACAGAATGCATGTATTATCAAGGACTGATTATACTCGTGTATTTACCAGATCACCTACTTGTCATGTGCTGTAACATGTACAAATATTGCTATTGCTATATTGCTATACAGCGCACATCAGTTTGGGTGTCAAAAATAAACATAATATAGCAAAGAAAACAAAATAAAATATAATGGCTCTTTGTAATTGTGCATTTAAATGTTTTTTACAATGTGATGAGCAAGATACGGAAGTACTCAGATAATGCAGCATCTTGCGGACTATAAACATCCAAAACAACAGCAATTAAAACGGAATGGAAAAGATTACAACGATTCATGTCGGTATATAATTGCCGTGCTTTTTTAATGTCAAGCTAGTTTATAATCTACATTTCATTGCATCACATGTTTTGATTTGGTGTTGACAATATCAGTAGTGATATATATGTCCACAAATGATAAACGATATGTCTTTAAAGTGATTAATATTTATTTCTTGGCATTAAGCCTTCTTTTTGGTGAGGATGTCGACTTATAAAAGATGACGGAATGCGCAATCAGTATGACTTGTACTTATTAATACATGTCATCGAAATAGACGGTATGTATTACATTTCATAGTAGCATTATCAATAATAGTATTAAACAAGTTAAATATGGCAGTAACGGTGAATACAATGTAGCGTTGTCATGGCAACCTATGTAGTGTTGATGGTGGCAGAATGCGGTAGATGTAACGACAATAAGGGGTCTTTCTTATAGGTGTAACATAACACTTGCTACATCCGACTTTAGAGCACTGAGAGAATTCTGTTGTTTCAACATTATAAATACTAAACACCCTTTATACGATCCGTACGTTGTCAAATGATATTTGAAATTCACCGATTGTAGACAGGGCAGTAAATTTATAGCATTAAAAGCATACATCTTTCAGAGATAATATTAAGTATTTTTAGTACAATTTTTTATGCACGGCTTATGTGGGTTGCCTGTTATATGTTTTGTTTGTAATTGTCCAGCAATCTCGTGTATTTCAGTGTAAATATATCGGTCCTGTCATCTGTGCCGATAACGCACAATCAATTTTGAATATTTATTCCTTCCCAAATCTATTTGAAGCGGTTTTGAAGATTCTTTGACCTACATACGGCTAAAGGGTTAATCATTATCTTCTTCTATATAAGGACATTGCGCGAATCGCTGAAAATAATACTATAGTCTATAAATAATTATAATGTCATTAGTTATTTATAAATGTCAATTAAAATTGATCAATTAAAGTCTCACTATACAAACAATAGTATAATGATTCAAAGTCATGTCAGTTTCGATATTTGTTTTGGACATAGCGGTGGTTCAGATTAGTTAAATACAGTGTTTTACAAGATCTATATGTATGTTTATGTCCGATGATAAGTCAAGAGGCGTTTTTTTTCCACAACGCAAAAATCGATATAAAATATAATATTTGTGTAATTCATTTATTCAATTCACAGCAGGTCAAATGGAGCCCCACAGCTCACCAGTTTGAATTATTGGATCTGATTACTTTCGTCATACTTAACGTGGTATCCACTATACGAACAACCGTGAAATATTGATGAGCTGTTTCTAGTTCGCCAATGAATCGATTTATCAATCAATTCGCAAACGAGAGACCCGGCTAATTATCCAGTCACATAAACAAGATGCCAATTGAGATATCAAAACAAAACACATGTCCGATACATGTGATATGAATAATAAAATCAAGGGCTCAACGGAAGGTATAAAAACGCATCAAACTTTGATGTCAATCTCATGTGGCCATTGTTTAATTACATAATATGAAAGGATCATTTTGGAAGAAATCATCGAATCTTTCCTTTATCTTGCTAATTTACAATCTGCATTAGATCACTACGCCTATAGTCTTTACTGGACTTTGACCATGTCGGTAATAGTTTTTTACATCCACTAATGATTATCTATAGACGTTTGAGGTTATAACTATTCGTTATTTGACATTTAACCTTCATCTTGCCTATGGATGTGTCCTAATAAAAGAAGTCGTAAAACATATCAATGGTATATTTATTCACACATTGTATTGATATGATAAGTATGTAAGTAGAGGTCTGTCACCGGAGTATTTTCAATAATGAGTTCTATATATTGCTGACAAACCATGGACGTCGCCATCTTGACTATCACGTGATTACCCACTCTGCATTCATATTATCACCATATCCAATGAAATATTCGCTGCCGCTACAAGTGCTTCTTACACAAACACCAATTCTACCGACATTACTACACTACAATTGTTTACTAGTGATATTACATTAAGTATTTCTTCTGCTACTTCTATTACGTCTACAACTAACGGTAGCCTTTGTTTATACAAATTATGCAACCTATGCAAAAAAAAACAACAATGCCTGCACACGACGTCGATCTTTTCAAAAATGATCTTGTGTCAGTATGAAACAATGGCCATACACAATTGATACCAGCTGTATATGTGCTTCATTGCGCGCTTGATATCAATATTTATGCCACATTGTTCAGACTTTGTTTTAATATGCGATTCACATCTATTTTATTTGACGGGCTAATTATCCATGTCTCTCATTCACAAACAGATTGAAAGATCGAAAGCATTACTAAGATAAAGAGAAGTTGAGTTATTATATACGCCCTTACTATATAATACATTTTTTGTACAAGGAGGGAAATTAGTTCATGATTTTACAAATGCTGCATTGTTGTTTAAAAATAAGAAATGCTAATGTTGCTACAATAGATGACGCATTTATAATATCAACATGTGCTTAAACAAATCACACATTAACAACGTCAGTCATAAATACTGCATTATAATGAATTAAACATATAGTGCATTTAAAATATGTCGCACATTCTGAACTTAATTTTCCCAAATGGTTAACAGTTAATGTAGAAAAAACAGAAAAATCTACATACAAAACCCATAGATAAATCTTCCTAATCATAGCAATAAAGTCGGTGATTCATGATTCCGAAAATCTACCCTAGATACCCAAAACGTCAGAAATATATAGAACTAATTATTGAAAATATACCGGTGACAGACCAGTACTTACACACAAATTATATCGACAGCATGTGTGATTACATATACCATTGATATATTTTACGACATGTTTTATAAGCCGACATCCTTAGCCAAGATGACGGTTTAATGTGAAGTAACGAAAATACATATGCAAATAACCTCAAAGGTCTGTAGTGAATCATTTTATGGATGTTTAAAAAAAAATACCTACATGGTCATAGTCCAGTCTATACTATAGGCGTAGTAATCTAATGTAGATTGTAAATTAGCAAGATAAAATGAGTTAATGTGGCAGTTGTACATGGGTAACAAAGTTTGAAACATTCTATGATTTATCCCAAATATGATCCTTTCATGCTATGTAATTAAACGTTTTTGTACTATCCGCTGTGCCATTTATTTCAGTATTCATTTAACAATTATTGGACATATGTTTGGTTTTGATATCTCAATTGACATCGTGTTTATGTGACTGGATAATTAGCCGGGTCTCTCGTTTGTGAATTGATTGATAGATCGATCCATTTACAGGATAGGAACAGCTCATCAATATTACACGGTTGTTCGTGTCGTGAATAACATGTGAAATATGAAGAAAGTAATCAGATCCAATACTTCAAGATGATGAGCTGTGGGGTTCCATTATACCTGTTGTTAATTGAATAAAGGAATTAATTACACAATATTATATTTGATATCGATCATTGCGTTGTGAAAACAAATGCCTCGTGACCTAATATCCGACATAAACACAATCTATATCATATTATATTTGATATCGATTATTGCGTTGTGAAACAAATGCCTCATGAACTATCTTCCGACATAAAATAAATCTGGATCTTGTAAAACACTTTAATTGACTAAAGTCCAAGTCTCGCTATTGCCGGTAGAGCCCCGGTCCATCCCGGTCGGCTAACGCCGGTCGACCGGCGAGAACCAGGATGATTCGTCGAATTTTTTTAACGCGGTCACACTATTTCCCGGTGCCGCCCCGGTTGAAGCCGGTCAACAACCCGGCAGAGGCCCGGTCAACCCCGGACTAGCTACGGTTTATCCCGGTGAAGCCCCGGCAGAGCCTCGGTTGTCGCCGGTAATGCCCAGGTGGAGCCCCGGTTAGAGCCGGCAGAGAACCGGTTTACCGATATACCGTAGCTATACCGGGACTCTGCCGGCATTTACCGGGGCTCCACCTGGGCACCACCGGCGACAACCGGGGCGTTGTCGTAGCTCTGCCGGGGTCTGTCTGGGCCCCGGTGGAGCTACGGTGCCGTCCCGGTTTTTCCCGGTGCCGTCCCGGTTTTTCCCAGGGCCGCGCCGGTCGTTGCCGGTCCTTCCCGATGACTCCCGGTTCATCCCGGAGGTATTAAACATTTTAATACTTACCCGGTGGAGCCCCGGTTGTCCCCGGTTCATCCTGGTCGTCCCCGGTGGAGCCCCGGTTCATCAAGGTAGAGCCCCGGTTCATCCCGGTAGATCCCGGTTCACGCACCGGGGCTCCACCGGCATCATAGTGAGACTGGGCCTTAACATACATTATCTTGTTTGTTTTGTATGTATGCATATATTTGAATGTTTAACAATGCTTGAATATGCGTTCATGCGTTAATACCAATTTATAATCATGTATACATTATTTTCATTATTTCATTACCTTCAGCGCGCATCTACTTTGATTTTCCATGATTTGTTACAACTCGCGCTTTTAGTTTTGAAGTTATAGTAAGTAGTATAAATAAAGCTCCCCTTACCCCTCTATATGTGTTATTGGTCTTGCGTTTAATAATATGGACCACCATTATCTCCAAAACATGTATCGAAATCGACATGACTTTGAATTATTATACTATTGTTAGTTTACGAGACTTGTATTGATCGATGTTAATATACATTTATAAATAACTAATGAACTATAATTATAAAATATATATGTATATTGTTTTCAGCGATTCGCACAAAATCTTTACATATAAGAAGATAATGATTAACACTTTAGCCGTATGCAGGTCAGATAATCTTCAGAACCGCTTCAAATAAAATTGGGATTGAATTTNATGTTGATGTGATGATGATGATGATGATGATGATGATGATGATGATGATGAGATAACGATGATGATGATGATGATGATGATGATGAGATAACGATGATGATGATGATGATGATTACGATGATGAGTGTGTATCATATTCGGAACGAATGTGGTACATTTTTCATCCGAATATGGTACAAGTTTGTACCATATTCGGTCAGGCATTTTACCCCAAAACTGCAGATACGTATATGGTACAATTAGACAGTTGTACCATATTCGGCCGAATATGGTACAAACTTGTACATATTCGTTTTTGTACCAAATACGGTCCGACAGACCACCATTATCTCCAAAACATGTATCGAAATCGACATGACTTTGAATTATTATACTATTGTTAGTTTATTGATCGATGTTAATATACATTTATAAATAACTAATGAACTTTAATTATAAAATATATATGTATATTGTTTTCAGCGATTCGCACAAAATCTTTACATATAAGAAGATAATGATTAACACTTTAGCCGTATGCAGGTCAGATAATCTTCAGAACCGCTTCAAATAAAATTGGGATTGAATTTGTATCCCAAATTGCACAGTGCGCTATCGGCACACATGATAGGACCAATATTTACACTGAAATCCACGAGATTGCTGGACAATCACCTAAAACATATAACAGGCAACCCACAGAAGCCGCGCACACAGAGATGTACGTAACATTCTTAATATTGTTTCTGAAAGATTTAGGCCGTAAATGCTATAAATTTACTGCTCTGTTTACATTCGGTGAATTTCAAATAAGATTTGACAACGTACGGGTCCTATAAAGGTAGTTAAGTATTTATAATGTTGAAACAACTAAATTCTTTCAGCCGTCTAACGTCGGAAGTTGCAGGTCCATTTTACACCTATATGGAAGGCCTCTTATTGTCGTTACAACTACCGCATTCGGACTCCAGCACCACCACGCATGTTTCCATGACAACACAATATTTTATTCACCGTTATTGCCATATTTAACTAGTTTAATAATATTGTTCTTAATACTACTATGAAATGTAATAGAGGCGTTTGGAACATACCGTCTGTTTCGATGACATGTATTAATAAGTACAAATACTACTGATAACGCATTATTGTCATCTTTTATTTTTCGAAATCCTACACCAAGAAGAAGGCTTTATGCCAAGTAATAAATATGATTTACTTTAAAGAAATATCGTATATCATTTGTGGACGTATATATCTCTACTGATATTGTCAAATCTACATCAAAACATGTGGTGCAATCAAATGTAGATTTTATAAACTAGCTTGACTGTAAAACAAAACGGTAATATTATACAGATATCAATCGTTTTATATATTTCTATTGCGTTTGTATTGCTGTTGTTTTGGATGTTAATAGTCCACAAGATGCTGCATTATTTGAGTACTTCCATATGTGGCTGATCAGATTGTAAAATAAATTTAAATGCAAAAATTTAAAGAAGCCATTATTTTTTATTTATCTATCTTTGCTACATAATGGATTAAATTGTTTATTTTGAACACCCAAACTGATGTGCGTTATATAGCAATATTTGTAGTTGTGGCAGAATATGACAAGCAGGTTGTTTGGTAAATCCATGCTTATTTATAATCAGTAATGGTTAATATATGCGTATTTATAATCAGTAGTGGTTAATACATGCGTACTTATAATCAGTAATGGTAAATACATGCGTATTTATAATCAGTCTTGGTAAATGCATGCGTATTTATAATCAGTCCTAGTAAAAACATGAGTATTTTAATCAGTTATGGTAAATACATGCGTATTTATAATCAGTAATGGTAAATACATGCGTATTTAAAATCAGTCTTGGTAAATGCATGCGTATTTATAATCAGTCCTAGTAATTACATGTGTATTTTAATCAGTAATGGTAAATACATGTACATGCGTATTTATAATAAGTCTTGGTAAATGCACACAAATTTATAATTAGTTATGGTAAATACACGCTAATTTATAATCAGGTATGGTAAATACATGCGTAGTAATAATCAGTCCTTGTAAATACATGCGTATTTATAATCAATCCTCGTAAATACATGCGTATTTATAATCAGTCCTGATAGATACATGAGTATCTAAAATCAGTCCTGTTTAATACATGCGTATTTATAATCAGTCTTGGTAAATTCATGCGTCTAACATGGTTTAAATAAATTCACACACGAATTTATAGCACAAAACAACGGTTCATCTACATTTTAATTTCGAAGTCATCCCCGTCACATCTCAGTTTCAGTCAGAAATAATATACAAATTCAGTTTCACACCAAAGTCCCTTTTTTCATAACGAAATCATTTAAAAATACGAAAATTTAAACATTCGTACAATGCAACACATGCTAATAAAAGTCACATTTCGAAGCAACTAAGTTTACAAAATAAAGCATGGAAAGGACATTTTGAACATATATTTCTTAAAAGAATTATCATATATGAAGTTTTAATGGCACACGGAACTCCTTGTACATTACATTTATATACTGCTTATAATAAATAATAACCGACATAAAGATAGACACGACGTTAAACGCCTCATTTGCTCGCTTATGTTTTAATGCAGATGCTAAGAACGATAATGTTATGCAAACGCCATTCTACATCTGTATCTAGCCTTCGCCAGCCTTTTTTCGTCAAACCATCTCACCTTTGCTGCCATTTAATTTGTATACATGCCAATTCTGATGTAGAGTTATTGGCGTCTGCAGGCAATGGATAATGGTTTGTATATCAAGAATGAAATTCCCAACATTATGAAGAAAGAACTTTTAAGATATAAATTATACATATGTTGTTCAGATTCTTGTTTTCATTTATGACTGCAAAACAATCACATACAAATTATATCGCGTTATAAAAATTGTATATGTGTCATAGAATGGTGCTTGAAGATTGAACCAGCAGCAATGGCCAAATAATGTCTAATCTGTCGCTAACTTCTGTTAGGATTTTTGTCGCCATATCCTCTTTGATAGAGCCAACAAAACCAAAAACCGTTTATCATTAACCGATCCAGGTATACACTTTGTATTGTGTTATTGTAAAACTTTCGACTACTACTACTACTATTACTACTACTACAACTACTACTACTACTACTACTACTACTACTACTACTACTACTACTACTACTACTTCTACTACTACAACAACAACAACAACTACTACTACTACTACTACTACTACTACTACTACTACTACTACTACTACTACTACTACTACTACTACTACTACTACTACTACTACTACTACTACTACTACTACTACTACTACTACTACTACTACTACTACTACTACTACTACTACTACTACTACTACTACTACTACTACTACTACTACTACTACTACTACTACTACTACTACTACTACTACTACTACTACTACTACTACTACTACTACTACTACTACTACTACTACTACTACTACTACTACTACTACTACTACTACTACTACTACTACTACTACTACTACTACTACTACTACTACTACTACTACTACTACTACTACTACTACTACTACTACTACTACTACTACTACTACTACTACTACTACTACTACTACTACTACTACTACTACTACTACTACTACTACTACTACTACTACTACTACTACTACTACTACTACTACTACTACTACTACTACTACTACTACTACTACTACTACTACTACTACTACTACTACTACTACTACTACTACTACTACTACTACTACTACTACTACTACTACTACTACTACTACTACTACTACTACTACTACTACTACTACTACTACTACTACTACTACTACTACTACTACTACTACTACTACTACTACTACTACTACTACTACTACTACTACTACTACTACTACTACTACTACTACTACTACTACTACTACTACTACTACTACTACTACTACTACTACTACTACTACTACTACTACTACTACTACTACTACTACTACTACTACTACTACTACTACTACTACTACTACTACTACTACTACTACTACTACTACTACTACTACTACTACTACTACTACTACTACTACTACTACTACTACTACTACTACTACTACTACTACTACTACTACTACTACTACTACTACTACTACTACTACTACTACTACTACTACTACTACTACTACTACTACTACTACTACTACTACTACTACTACTACTACTACTACTACTACTACTACTACTACTACTACTACTACTACTACTACTACTACTACTACTACTACTACTACTACTACTACTACTACTACTACTACTACTACTACTACTACTACTACTACTACTACTACTACTACTACTACTACTACTACTACTACTACTACTACTACTACTACTACTACTACTACTACTACTACTACTACTACTACTACTACTACTACTACTACTACTACTACTACTACTACTACTACTACTACTACTACTACTACTACTACTACTACTACTACTACTACTACTACTACTACTACTACTACTACTACTACTACTACTACTACTACTACTACTACTACTACTACTACTACTACTACTACTACTACTACTACTACTACTACTACTACTACTACTACTACTACTACTACTACTACTACTACTACTACTACTACTACTACTACTACTACTACTACTACTACTACTACTACTACTACTACTACTACTACTACTACTACTACTACTACTACTACTACTACTACTACTACTACTACTACTACTACTACTACTACTACTACTACTACTACTACTACTACTACTACTACTACTACTACTACTACTACTACTACTACTACTACTACTACTACTACTACTACTACTACTACTACTACTACTACTACTACTACTACTACTACTACTACTACTACTACTACTACTACTACTACTACTACTACTACTACTACTACTACTACTACTACTACTACTACTACTACTACTACTACTACTACTACTACTACTACTACTACTACTACTACTACTACTACTACTACTACTACTACTACTACTACTACTACTACTACTACTACTACTACTACTACTACTACTACTACTACTACTACTACTACTACTACTACTACTACTACTACTACTACTACTACTACTACTACTACTACTACTACTACTACTACTACTACTACTACTACTACTACTACTACTACTACTACTACTACTACTACTACTACTACTACTACTACTACTACTACTACTACTACTACTACTACTACTACTACTACTACTACTACTACTACTACTACTACTACTACTACTACTACTACTACTACTACTACTACTACTACTACTACTACTACTACTACTACTACTACTACTACTACTACTACTACTACTACTACTACTACTACTACTACTACTACTACTACTACTACTACTACTACTACTACTACTACTACTACTACTACTACTACTACTACTACTACTACTACTACTACTACTACTACTACTACTACTACTACTACTACTACTACTACTACTACTACTACTACTACTACTACTACTACTACTACTACTACTACTACTACTACTACTACTACTACTACTACTACTACTACTACTACTACTACTACTACTACTACTACTACTACTACTACTACTACTACTACTACTACTACTACTACTACTACTACTACTACTACTACTACTACTACTACTACTACTACTACTACTACTACTACTACTACTACTACTACTACTACTACTACTACTACTACTACTACTACTACTACTACTACTACTACTACTACTACTACTACTACTACTACTACTACTACTACTACTACTACTACTACTACTACTACTACTACTACTACTACTACTACTACTACTACTACTACTACTACTACTACTACTACTACTACTACTACTACTACTACTACTACTACTACTACTACTACTACTACTACTACTACTACTACTACTACTACTACTACTACTACTACTACTACTACTACTACTACTACTACTACTACTACTACTACTACTACTACTACTACTACTACTACTACTACTACTACTACTACTACTACTACTACTACTACTACTACTACTACTACTACTACTACTACTACTACTACTACTACTACTACTACTACTACTACTACTACTACTACTACTACTACTACTACTACTACTACTACTACTACTACTACTACTACTACTACTACTACTACTACTACTACTACTACTACTACTACTACTACTACTACTACTACTACTACTACTACTACTACTACTACTACTACTACTACTACTACTACTACTACTACTACTACTACTACTACTACTACTACTACTACTACTACTACTACTACTACTACTACTACTACTACTACTACTACTACTACTACTACTACTACTACTACTACTACTACTACTACTACTACTACTACTACTACTACTACTACTACTACTACTACTACTACTACTACTACTACTACTACTACTACTACTACTACTACTACTACTACTACTACTACTACTACTACTACTACTACTACTACTACTACTACTACTACTACTACTACTACTACTACTACTACTACTACTACTACTACTACTACTACTACTACTACTACTACTACTACTACTACTACTACTACTACTACTACTACTACTACTACTACTACTACTACTACTACTACTACTACTACTACTACTACTACTACTACTACTACTACTACTACTACTACTACTACTACTACTACTACTACTACTACTACTACTACTACTACTACTACTACTACTACTACTACTACTACTACTACTACTACTACTACTACTACTACTACTACTACTACTACTACTACTACTACTANACGAAGTTATACGAATATGACATTAAAGCGGGACTGTACGATTTTGTCAAATATTTATGATTTTTTTTTAAATGTGTTAAAAATTAGTATACATATATTTCAATATAAATTAAAATAAAAGTTAAGAAGAACATGTGTCGAAAAATGCGAAATAAGCCAGATATTTAAATCTGAAAATGGCTGGAAGTCGAATTCGCCAGCATATATATCATGCATGTATAATGTGAATCTAAATTTAGTTCTAGTGCAGATTCTTTCAAACGACACAAAGACACAATTTTGTTTCCTAACAAATACGAGTAAAAGTGTCGGCATCGGCTTTAACCAGCGCTAACTTGTCTTTGCTGCATTTTATGAAATTCGTCTTCAATGTATACATTTTCTTGCCTATTTTGTGTTATTGTAACATATTTTTTAACCAATATATTACAATTTAACACATATAAAAATCGTACAGTCTCACTTGAAATAAAAATTAGTACAATTGCTAAAGTGGATACCGCGTTTACAATATGTCTAGAGTTTGCCGTCAGCATGAGCCATAACTAATGTCTGATTATGTTAAAGATATGCAATTAATTAAAGGACATGGCATAAATGTAACTAAAATTTTAAGCTTTGACTGACGTATTTATTTAAGTTGTTTTACACGTAGATGTACATATTGGGACTTGTATTTTTGATCCCCACTTCTAGGTCAAAAATAACCAATAAGGTTTCAATTTTGTTATATTTGACAGTCTTAAGTTGAAAAGAAGTGAACAAAGCTCTATAAAAAAATCCCAGTTTTTGTTTTAGTCGGTATTGACATATGCCAGCAATCTAGCAAAGAAACTAAAAAGAGGTATGTCCAAACATATTGACATTGGTATTGAAATATAAATCACATGTAAACGATTATCCTTGCCAATTTATCGTCATTCATGAACGTAGAACTTTTTCGACCAGCCACGCTACAGATGATAATGAAACGTTAGGCTGTCCTTTCAGATAGCACCTGCTTGTGATCGTCCGTAAAAAAATAAATAATTAAAAAAAATCAAATTGATTTTTTATCAAAATTAAGTTGTAAATACAAACTCCTTGCATGTGTGCGTGTGTTGTTTTTAAATGAAGACAACAACAACATGTCTGTAGAATATTTACATATTCGGTATACTTTTGACCTCAAACTTACAAACACCTTTGTCAAAACCAATTTGAATCCCGTGCGTAGCAGTTAGAATATACTATCACACCCGCACTACATTGTACTCACCATTTCTTCTAATTTTGAACTAGTTTCAAAAGCCATCACTTGCAGATTGTAAATAAGCAGTATAGCTTGACATTAATTTGGTTTTTACACATTGGCAACAATAAAAATGGTTTGACAGGTTCGTTGATCTTAACAATGTATGATCTGTTCTCAGAGTGAAACTAAGCAATAGTAATATGTTATTTGTTGCAACGTTTTATGTGGGTTTTATGCATATCGTTGTGCGCTTGAATGCATTATTCATTTGATATTGTTAAGACGTATGTTTTTTGTTCACCTTCTGTGTGCACTTATTTATGCGCTGGATTTAATTAGCCCTGTCTCTCGTATGCGAATGAATTGATAGATCAGATGCATTACAAGATAAGAGAAGTTTATCAATAGTACAAGTGTCTTCGTTTTATGAATGTCACGTGGAGTTTGAAGACAATAGTTTAAATCAATGTCTTAAATGAAATGTTGACTTTTAGTTTTCAATTAGACTTGTTAGTGATTAATAAAAGTAAAGCCATATATCTGATACTCCATTGTAATACGACCATTAAAGATGCTGAGTCTGTGAAACAATAGTCTTGTTTTGTAAATAAGCGCATACTTACCGAAAGATACACATTACAAATGATTATTAATAAAATATTTGAAGTTATCCTAAAACGTATGAGTGTGTTATTGCGTATTAATAGGACATGTCAAAACGTCTGTGTTTTTTACACCTAGCTGATTAACCGATTGCTTTAGATTAATGCCGGAGTCTTTGGAGCTTTCTTCTAGGCTGTGCATCGACGTCAAAGGCAATACTTCCGGAGATAATAGCTCAAAGCGGACGCTGAAAATTAACATAATAAGCAAAGTCAGAAATGCTGACAGCTTTATTTCCTTCGAAAGTATTCATTAGCTTGCAAAAAAATGTCAATATTGCCAGTAGAGATTTATTCATAATTTTTAAATTGTGAAACAGTGCAAATAGTGTTTTTTTTTTAAAGAGAGATACAAATAAATATACAGATACAGTATCTCTAAAGTTTCGTTACTAAGCACAAAATCCGATCATGGTTTATACTAATATTTACTAATTATGAATTACCTTTCATTGTGTGAAAATTCTGTTTAATGGTTTTAAATTGTATTAAATATCTGTAACACAGGAGATTGTACTTATTCACACGTTTCTCACAACAATAATAAAAAGGAGAACTTGATTAAAGAATTAATTATTATTCCATATTGCACAATTTGTTATCGGAAGACATAAAAGGGAGGGACGATATATACACTTAAATCCACGAAATAGTGGAGTAAACACGTTATACATTCAACAACCGCATAAAAGCTGTGCACACAGAAATGTACGTAAACTACTTAAATTGTATCTCTGACAGAATTAGGCTTTAAATGCTATAAATTTACTGATCTGTTTACAATCGACGAAGTTCAAAGAATATTTGATCCTGGTTGGTGTTTATTGTACGGATGTAATAAAGATTGAAAACATTAATGGCGTTAATAAAACTATTATAACTACATCGTCTAATGTTGAACCGTAAGTATAGGCCTACAGTTAACTCCTAATATGGTTGTCAGTTGCATGGTTTAGTAATGCCTCTCTAACATCGACTTCCATCACACTATAAAAGCCATGTACATACCTTTACATCGCACTATACAAGCCGTGAAAATACTTGTTAATCACACAATACAAGTCGTTTAAATTTATAAAAATGTAAAAGCCGTGTATATGTCATAAAAATAAAACATCAGAAATAACCAAGGTTTAATAAATTTCAGCTTCTACATGGACCAGCTTAATATGAAATCGTGATACATGTACCTTGCTTTTGCTTCTGGCTGTTTGCTGTTCTGTCGCTAATCGCTGTTGGACAGAATCAAACACGCCCTTATATTACCCTTATTTAATGAAGCACTCGATCCAATGCGTTTTTAATTTGAGATCTGAAAAGATGATATCAAAACCTAAAAGCGTCGCTAATTAAATTGTGTTCTTTCTGCGATTAAAGAAAGAAACCCTGTTTACTACGCCCCTTTTCGTCTTTCAAAAAATATGGTTGTTTGATTTTAACAAGGTAACGTTTAGCTCAAAGCATTCTTTAATCTCTGAAAGTTGTGATGAATTCTGTGCACTGCTTCTTTTGAGGAGCTGCAGCTATTCTTATCCGCATTGGACATTCTGAGTAGACTTTGCAAGATCCCTGGGTAATCGATTTGTTATTTAAAGTTGTTTGATTTTTACACCATCCAATCTGTTTGTATAATTATATTGATTAACGTTACCGAGACATAAAATTCGGACACGCTCTTGTATTATAAAAGAGAACCCCTTTAAGTCATGTACAATATACACGCATTCACTTGTTCAAGTCTTAAAGCATGATGGATGAAACAACTAACAGTGAATCTCATCTATGCACGTTATTACTTTTGGGGAACTACTGTGGCAAAACCTACTGCTCAGAGACTTTGAAACGGTATCACATTACAACTGCATTGTATCGCTATTGCGCATGTCTCTCCACATAGAGATTGACAAAATAATACTGCTTTGTATGAACTGCGACAACAAAAATCAGCATTTACGTAGCCAAACCAATTGTACTGATATTGTCCTTATTAAATACATTTTCAGTTTAAATACATTTGCCTAATCATACGTTATGCTTATATAGTGCTTGAAAGGCATCATCCGTATTTTTTTTTCCGTCAAAGCAACAAATTTGCCATGTTTGACATAAATACACTTTCAAGTACAATAAAATATTTGGCACGGATTTATAAATAGCTTTTTATAATTCAGTTTACTCCATTAAAAACAATTTTTAAATATTGTCTTGCAATGATTTATGGGTTTCCTATGTATTATTTGCTTACATTTCTTTAAATTTTAACTAATTTTATGTACATATTTCGGCCGGTTACGAATTCAAATCCTAATAAATATATTTAACAAAAAAACATATAAAACCCAGAAGAGCAGTGGTTAAGAGCTAGAATATGACAATTCATCTTAAAAGCGACATAAGTTTCTGACATATTTATTTAGATATTTATATTTTCATACTTGCAAATGAGTCATTCAAGTCGTTAAATATTTAAATTTAATGCCTTTAGTCATCGATAAAAAAAACACACCGCGATGATTGTAAATGTCAAGTTATTTAAAACATTATGCATTCAAAATACGCAAGAAGCGTGATGTATTTGGAAATACAGATGGACTGAATTTAATTAAAATAGATAACACAAAATTAAAAACCCAAAGGCAAAATTTCAAAAGCGGAATCTGACGAATTTAGCATATTAAATACAAGGATATAGTACGAACGATCGTTTATTGCTTTAAGGGAAACATATAGTTTTGGCAGATAAATAATGTTTTCGAAATGAATTTATAAATAAGAATAGACATCTGTTTGAAAAGCCAAAACTAAAAATGTCTGAAGCACATGAGTTTGAAGGTCAAAGAAAATAATACTTGCTACTTTAAAAAAGACATATAATTGTTTGTTAAATAAACGTTTTGCAAATACCTTTTTTAGTGCCTCAACTATGAATCATTATCATGTGCCACTTCATGTAAGAGTACAGTGTCATCTCAGTAAAGAACTCTGTTGATCTTTAATGATTAACTTATTCTGCCGTCGACCATTTTTTAATCAAATATTTGATTTTGTAAGAGAAAGGCAACCAATTAAATAATTTCATTCACTGTTAAACGAGATGGGATAAATGGGTTAAACCCGAATGACTCTTTTATCTCAACTATCTTCAATACCATTATAATAATCTTCCTGATAACGTGTTCTGTGTATTTAAACAAATCTATAGGGACAAAGAAACAAATGCTCGCATTTTCAGAGGAGGTAATTTATTATTAAAACGCAAACAGATTTGAAAAGGTCCTCACAGTGTTTTATTATACTTCCAACAAAAAAAGGTTGGATTAATTTTCTTTGATGTCAGCTCAGTTTTCTCTGAGTTCGCAATTTTACATGAACACAAAAGTTGGGCGCACGCAATGTACACAGCATTCCTACCTCGCGTATTCGCTCGGCGACCACGGCGCTTAGGTACAGGGTCCCTCGTTTGAAGCGATATAACATCAAAGGCTCATAATTGAATCAATTTATGTTCATGCTCAATGCATTATTTCCGTTCATGTTGGATCAATGAATTGATCGCAAACAAGCTGCCATACTAATAAATGTAAAAATGTTCGATATTGGAGTGGGAGTCTCAGATTTATTTAAACCAGGTCTGCAGTATCGTAAGCCAATTGAGGCTGTTAATTCTTTGTGCAATTGTTTATTAAGTTACCTGAGAATTGATCAGAAAATGCATTCAATTTAAATCAATCATAGTTTAATATTTGTGTTGGTAAATAAAAGCACATTGAATCATAAGTCATTCAACTAACTCCTAAGAAAAACGACATTAGACAAACAGATTGGGGATCGATATATGCCCTTATCTACTGTCTCTCCCCGTTGATTCCAGTTATTTTCAATCGTCATTGTCAATTTTCCCGTCATCGTTGCATCTACTGAAACTGTCATGAATACCAAAGCTACCAACATTACAACGCTACTGTACTCCTCTACAAATATAATTGAGTCTTGCTTGAAAAGGGTGTTTAATGCATGTGCGTAGAGTGTTGTCACTTTCCGCCCAAACTGGATTTTTGCTAAACAGAGACTTTCTTTAAACGAAAAATACAACAAAAGCGGAAAGTGTGGTCCCTGATTAGCATGTGCTGTCTGCAAAGGCTAATCTGGGACGACACTTTACGCACACACATTAAACCCCGTTTTCACAGAGCGAGGCTAAAATTCATTGTCAAAGCCCGATCAATCCAATATGCGTTACCAAATTAACCTTGTAAATAAGCAACTTATTAGGGACGATGATACAGTAGTGATACATAAAACGATATAAAACAATGCCTGCAAGGTCGCTGATTTATTCGGAAAATTTTATTATCTCAATAAGACACGATGGTGAAGTGCTTTTGATAATGAATTGCTATTGATAATAACGTTTTATAAGCTTGTTATGCATGGGATAGCTGGCTTGATCAATATTATTTTCACATAGTTAAGATTTTGATGCAGGTTGATTTACTATGCAATTAACATCTTATTTATGTGACGGTTTGACTATCATGTCTGTTGATTTACGAATGTATTGATAAATCGAATGCATAACTAAGGTGGGGAAAGCTCATCAATATTTCAGGAGTCACTGTGTAACGAATATGATGTATACAAATTTGAGGACAATCGTTGCTTTCATTATATTAGAAAAAATTACGTAGTTTTCAATGAGACATGTTGTTTACTGATAAAATAAATAACATATATATGATTGTCCATTGATTTGTGTTTGACAATTGGAGAATCGTTACATTACGTACGACTAACTAACTAAGGAATTCGACATGCCTTTACATAAACGGGAATACTATATAATGCATTAAACGTATGTAGGTCAAAGCATTGACTTCATTTTGTACCACTTCAAATGGATTCGGTTATGAATATTGAGTCCATATTGCACAGTGCGTTATAGGTACACTTGAAAGGAACGATATTTACACTGAAATCCACAAGATAGTCGGGTAAACACGTGATACATTTAAATCACGAACCAAAAGCAGAACTATGCATTACGAAGATATTTTCAATTTCGTCTCCAAATAATGTATGATTTTAAGGCTACAAATTTACCTCACTGTTTACATAAGAAGAACTTTACAGAATATTTGATCGCTTCTTGGGCTTTTCTCACGAACGGATGTTATTATAAATGTTCAACAGTTTATTATGTCGAATAAACTGTTATATCTAAAGCGTATGAAATCGCAGGCTGGACTATCATTTAAGCATACAGTTAACGTTTTCTTATATTATATGTCCTCACTTCTATCACGACAGCACCGGATTTAATTGCCTTCCTTGTTATATTTCAGAAGTTTAAAATGTCCTAGTATGAACTATATCCCCGGATCAATGGCACTAATTCGTCTCGTTGATTAGCATTAGCTAATAAATGTAAAGTTAACACATTTTATGACACATTTATTAATTCAATCCTACACCAATATGAAGGTTATTCTACACCAATATAAATGTTATCATACACCAATAAAAAGGTTAGATGTAAAGTAATTAATATTGACAACTTCAAAGACATATCGTAAATATTTTGTGGTCGTTTATGAATCTAGAGGCATTGTTAAAGTCCGATCAAAACAATCAAGTGGAGATATTAAATTTGAATTGTAAATCATCATATTAGCATAGCAGTAACACATGCTTACATGATTTGCTGATCTCTTCTGAAAATGATCTTGTTTAAGTCTGAAAATTCAAAATGACCTCATGTTTTCATAGAAACTTTTTATGTGTGTTCAAGCATCCCGTTTAGCGCTTGATTTCAATATTCATATGCAACGGATTAGACATGTGCGTTTTGGTTTGTCTCATGACTTAAAACACAACATAAACAAAATCTAGTTGTGGAAAAACATAATTGAAATTATATGCATGCGTCGTAGCTTTTTTATTATAGAGAAAATGTAATTAAATACAGCATCGTTTCGTCATTAACTGATGTATGAAGGAATCTTCAGCTGCAGCTGCAGAGGAAACGTATATTCGAAATTTGACATGCCTTAAAAAAGAAGGAGATAATACCTTACGCGTTAACCGTATGTAGGTCAAAGCATCGACTCTAATTCGTAACCACTTCAAATGGATTTGAGAATGAATAATTATTCTTTACTACACATTGCGTTATCGGCACACATGAAAGGAACAATATGTACACTGCTATCCACAAGATAGTCGGGGAAACGTGTTATTATTTTATATTATAAAAACCGCAAGCCGTGTAAACAGAAATGTACGTAAAATACTTAAGTTTATCCATGAAAGTTGTAGGATGTAAATGCTATAAATGTACTACTCTGTTTATAATCTGTGAATTTCAAAGACTGTTTGCTAACCATCGCCTCTAATGCTTCTTTCGAACGGATTCGAGTATTAATGTTTAACATTTTAACGTGCAACGTAAATTGTTATATCTTCGTCCTCTAGAGTCGGATGTTGAACATTATTTGTTAAAGCATACATTTATAGCATCGTAACATGATCAAACAAAATCCCAAACGTCTAAATTAAACAATCCAAAAGTGTAAATCTTATAATTCTACATTTTAATATTTCTAGCTTTAAGACAGCTGTAAATAAAAAAGTGTTTATTAAATCCTTTATATCTTTCATGTAAACCTATGTCATTAGTACATACACGTGGAGATATTTAATGTTATGCAAACTCCATTCCACATCTGTATCTTGCCTTCACCAGCCTTTGTTCTTCGAACCATCTCGCGTTTGATGCCATTTAATGTGTATACATGCTAAGTCTGATGTTGAGTTATTGGCGTCTGCAGGCAACGGATACTGGTTTGTATATCAAAAATAAAACTTCCACCATTATGCAGAAGATATGAACCTTTTAAGATATAGATTATAATATGATTTTCAGATTCTTGTTTTTAATTAATGACAGAAAAATATGCACATACAAATAATATCGGTTTATACAAATTGTATATGTGGCATTGAATGATGATTGAAAATTGCACCTGCAGTAACGTCCACTCAATGTCTAACCTGTCGTTTACTTCTGTTGTGAATTGTCGTCACTTTTTGTTGCCATATGCTCTTTGATAGAGCCAATAAACCCGTTTTTCATCAACTTTTCCAGGTGCACACTTTGCATTGTGTAATTATAAAAGTTTCGATATGATTGGTTGAAATAGAATCCATACAAGTGTTTTGTTCATGAAATACGCAAAGAAATCAATTTACCATACCCCTGTTATTCTCGTTTAATTAATGGATAGTGTAAACTTCTAAAAAAGATTCTATGTTTTTCTGACCCCTCGAAGCCGTGATTCAATCTGCGTTTTGTCTTACCTCTCAAAGCATTGATTTATTCTATGTTTTGTCTAACCTCACAAAGCTGTGATTAATTCTATGATACGACTGACCCTTCGAAGCTGTGATTAATTCTTTGTTTTGTCTGACCCTTCGAAGCTGTGCTTAATGGTGTTTTGTGTATGATCACTCGAAGCTGTGATTGATTCTGTGTTTGTCTGATATCACGAAGCTGTGCTTGATTCTATGTTGTGTGTGACCTGTCGAAACTGTGATCAATTCTATGTTTGTTCTAACCTCACATAGATGTGATTAATTCTATTGTTTGTCTGATACTTCGAAATTGTGATTAATGCTGTGATTTGTCTGATCTCACCAAGCTGTGATTGAATCTGTGCTTTGTCTGAACAATTTAAGCTGTAGTTAATTCTGTGTTTTGCTTCTTTGATGTTGCTAACTTACTTTTCCGGACTACTACTACTACTACTACTACTACTACTACTACTACTACTACTACTTCTACTACTACTACTACTACTACTACTACTACTTCTACTACTACTACTACTACTACTACTACTACTACTACTACTACTACTACTACTTCTTCTACTACTACTACTACTACCACTACTACTACTAATACTACTACTACTACAGTGTTATATGCATGTATGAATTTCATCGTGCGATAGTGATTCCACATGGGACATACTTGAATGTATTGTTTAAGTATGCGATTAACATCTTATTTATGTGACGGGTTTATTAGTCGAGTCTCTCATGTGCGAAGATATTGATAGTTAGAATGAATTATTAAAATGCGGGCATTTTATCAATTATAAAAGCCTCTCCTTTCACAATGCATTTCGTCGATACGGCGAAGACAATAGTTACAGGCATTGTTAATTTTACAAATTATCGTTTTAAATAAGAATTGGTATCATTGTTATAATGGATGACGAGTTTATAATGTATCCTTGAGTTTTTCAACAACATGAACCATAACTAATGTCTGATTATGCTTAAGTAATACAATTAATTAAAGGACATGTCATAAATGTAATTAACATGTTTATACTTTGGCTGACGTATTTTATTAACTTGTTTGACAACTTTATATACACATTGGGCCTTATAATTTCATCCCCACTTCTAGTGCAAAAAAGCCACTAAGGTTCCAATTTTGTTATTTTTGACAGTCTTAAGTTAAAAAGAAGTGCACAGATTTCTAAAAAAGGATCCCAGTTTTACGCTCTAAATCGAAACTATGGCATTTAATTTTAGTCGGTATTGCAATATCCCCAAAATGTAGCCAAAAGACAAAGAATAGATTTGTCCAAACATATAATCATTGCATTTGAAATATAAATCACATGTAAACGATTTTCCTTGCCAATTTATCGTCATTCATAAACGTAAAATTTATCCGACAAGCCAAGCAACAGGTGATTATGAAACTTAAGGCTGTCCTTTCAGAGTAGTGATATCGCCAATCCGTAAAAATAATTAAAAAAATGCATTTGATTTTTTAAATAAAAATTAAGTTGTAAATGCAAATTCCTTTCCTTTGTGCGTGTGTTTTTGTTAAGTGAAGACAACACCGAAATGTCTGTAGTACATTTACATATTCGGTATTTTGACCTCAAACTTACAAACACCTTTGTCTGGACCCGTTTAAATCCCGTTTGTCGCACTTAGAATATACTATCAGAACAGCACTACATTGTAATCACCATTACTTCTCATTTTGAACTAGTTTATTATATACACATATGTACTGTTATTAAACTAGTTAATTAGACATGTATAAATATACAGCGACATTAATAAATATACAAGCTGTATCGATTATTATTGTTTAAGATTTGAGTTTCTTACTGTCGTAACTTCTTCTACTCACCACCACATACCGATGTTATAACAAATCTGTACTTTTATTTTGTATGACCATTTTCCCGTCATACATTAAAAGTTTAGTATCATAATATGAATTGTTATTGTGTTGAGTGAAACATAACATCTGTATCGATACAATGTGTTATTTAATACATCCTTTATACAGTTAACGATTTATTAGTCGACATCCTACGACAGGATGAAGGTTGCCTGTCAAGTTATTAATATAAATAACTTGAAAAGGCCGACGCAGATCTGTCTTGGATGTATATTAATTTTGCACACATTGTCAAAGTCCGATAAAATAAATAAATAGGCGTAGCCATCACTTGTATATTGTAAATTATCAGTAAAGCTTGACATTAATTTGGTTTTTACACGTAGGCAACAATAAAAAGTGGTTTGAAAGGTTTGTTGATCTTTTCAATGTATGATCAGTACACAGAGTGAAACTAAGTAATAGCAATATGTTATTGGTAGCAAAGTTTTATGTTGGCTCTTTGCATATCGGTAAGCGCTTGAATGCAATATTCATTTGATATTGTTAAGACGTATGCGTTTAGTTTTTACATCCTGTGTGCACTTATTTGTGCGACGGATTTAATTAGCCCTGTCTCTCGTTTGAATCGATTGATCAGATGCATTACACGATATGAGACGTTTATCAATGATACACGGTTCTAAAGATGCTGAATCTGTGAAACAATAGCATTGTTTATGCAAACAAACGCATACTTATCTAAAGTGATACACAATATAAAAAAGTGAAACTACAGAAGCTGCAGTAGTATTGCTTTTCTATCATACACACCTTCGTGGTCCTTTTTTATGGCAAGGACCCAATTGCCAAAACGGTACATTACGGCACAAAACGAAACATCATATACACATAGTAGAATAAAGCTGGGGTCACCGCCTTGGAACGGTCAATTCTAAGCACTGGGGGTTTTAACCGGTTATAGACCGCTCAACCTCACACTTGGCCCAGCAATATTCATGATACATATAAGTGTAAATAAATATCATGGATACAATTTTTGAAGTTATCTTAAAACGTATGAGTGTTTTATTGCCTATTTATCTGACCTTTCAACACGTCTGTTTGTTTACATTTAGCTGGTCACCCGATTGCTGTGTATGAATGCCGGAGACTTTGGAGCTTTCTTTTGCTGCGCATCGACGTAGACGACAATATGTCCGGAGATAATCGATCAAAGCGGACGTTCAAATTTAAATAAACGAAGTCAGATATGCTGACAGATATTCTTCCGTGTCTACAGTGTCTCTAAAGTATCCTTACATATACACGTTCTGCTGATGGTGTAACATATTATTTAATAATTATTTTCATCTTTTATTTTGAGAAAATTCAATTTAAAACACGGTTTAAATTGCAATCAATATCTGTAATATAGGAGAATGTACCTTTTTCATATTTTTTTCTCACATTACTAATAAATAAAAGAATAGATACATAACGCTTTAAATGTATAAAGGTCAAAGAGTCGTCATAATTGTGGAACTACTTTAACTTGGACATTCAACAGCCGCATAAAAGCTGTGCATACAGAAATAAACGTAAACTACTTAAGTTTATCTCTGACAGAATTAGGATTTAAATGCTATAAATTTACTGATTTGTTAACAATCGTCGACGTTCAAAGAATTTTTTATCCTGGTTGGTTTCTCTAGTACGGATGTAATACAGATTGAAAACATTAATGGCGTTAATAAAACCTTTGTATTTAAACTTTATATACCCTTTTTTGGCCGATTACGAATTCATGTCGTAGTAAATATTCTTAACAAGAACGATGTAACACCTGTAAGAGCATTAGTGTAGATCCCGAGACCTAGATTATGAAAATGCATCTTTAAAGCGACATTACTTGCTGACATCTTTAATTAGATTTATATCTCTTCATGCTTGCAAATGAGTCCTTAAACATTGCAATTTAATGCCTTTAGTCATCGATTAGCAAACACAGCTATGATTGACAATGCCAAGTTATTTATAGCATAATACATACCAAAAACGCAAGAGGCGTGATGTATATGGAAGTACAGATGAACTGAATTTAATTAAAATAGATAACAGAAAATTAAAAACCCACACGCTAAATTGCAATAGCGGAATCTGATGAATTTAGCATATTAAATACAAGGATAGAGTATGAAAGACCGTGTATTGCTTAAAGGGCAACATATTGTTTTGGCGGATGAATGATGATAAGAATTCACATCTGTTTGACAAGCCAAAAACTGGAAACGTCTGAAGCACATGGGTTTGAAGGTCAACGGAAATCAATACTTGATGCTTGCAAATAATTTTCTAAGTACTTCAAATATGAATTATTATAATTTGCCACTCCAGGTAAGGGTACAGTGCCATCTTGTTAAAGAACTCTTTTGATCTTTGATTGTTAACTTATTCTGCAGTCGACCATTTTTTAAATCAAATCTTTGAATTTTCCTCTAGGAGAGGGGCATCCGATTAAACAAATTCATCAATTGTCTAACAAGATGGGATTAATGGGTTTAAACCGAGTGACTCTTTATCTTAACCTTCTTTTGTACCATTATGATTCTCTTCATGATAACGTGGTTCGTGTATTTAAACCAATCTTTACGAGCAAAGAAATAAATGCTCGCATTTTTAGAGGAAGCCATTTATTCTTATAATGCAAACAGATCTGAAGTCCTCGCCGTGCTTTATTATACTTCCCACAATCACAAGGTTTTATTTATTTTCTTTTATTTTCTTTGATGTCGGCCCAGATTTGTCTTATTTTATTTTGCGTGAACAGAAAATCAGGCGCACGAAATGTACACAACATTTCTGACTCGCGTATTCGCTCAACGGATTGCACAGGCTAATCTGGGACGACACTTCACGCACATGAATTAAACCCACTTTTCACAGAGCGAGGCTTACAATATAACAATCTCCTTCGAAATATTTGCTGACGCCACAAGTGCAACGAAAATACTTGCTTCATTGCGGACTTGATTTCAATATTCATTCCACATGGTTCAGACTTTGTTATAATATGCGATACACATCTTATTTATTTGACGGGCTACTTATCCATGTCTCTCATTTGCGAACAGATTGAAAGATTGAATGCATTACTAAGATAAGGGGCAATTAAGTAATTATACACGCCCTTACTTTATAATGCATTTCGTGTTTAAGTAGGGCTATTAGTTCCTGATTTTACAAATGCTGCATTGTTAAAAAATAAGAATGACTGATATTGATAAAATATATGATGCATTTATAATATCCACATGTGCTTAAACAACTCGCACAGGAACAGCCATCACTAATGCATTATAATGAATTAAACATATAATGCATTTTGAATTAAATATATAATGCATTTGATATGTCACAAAGTCTGAACTTTATTTTCCCTAATGTTTGACAGTTTAGGTAGAATAACCTACGTACAAAACTCGTAGAAATATCTTCTAAATCATAGCAATTAAGTCGGTATTTCATGATTCTTATAATGTACCATATATGCAAAAAAAGGTTTGTAAAAACTATATGGAACTAACTATTGTAAATATCCGGATGATAAACCAGCACTCATATAACATTCATATCGATAAAATGTGCGAATAAATAAACCATTGATATATTTTACGACATATTATATGAGGCCAAATCCTTAGGCAATATGAGGTTAAATGTCTAGTAAAGAATATGTATAACTTCAAAGGTCTAAAGTGGATCATTTGTGGATGTATACAAATTATAGCCAATGTCAAGACTATAGGCGTAGTCATCTAACGTAGATTGTAAATTAGCAAGATAAATTGAGGTAATAAAGCAGTTATACATGAGTAACAATGTTTGAAAGGTTCAATGATTTCTTCCAAAAGTGATCCTTTAATGCTATGTAATAAAACAATGGCCACATGCGATTGAGAGCATAGTTTGATGCGTTTTAATTCCGTCCGGTGTGCCCTTGATTTTAGTATTCATATCATATGTATCGGACATGTTCTTTGTTTTGATATCTCAATTGACATCTTGTTCATGTGACTGGATAATTAGACGGGTCTCTCGTTTGCGAATTGATGGATAGATCGATTCATTATCATGATAGGAACAGCTCATCAATATTACACGGTTGTTTGTCGTGTGAATACCATGTGAAATATGAAGACAGTAATCAGATCCNTAAATATATAATGCATTTGATATGTCACAAAGTCTGAACTTTATTTTCCCTAATGTTTGACAGTTTAAGTAGAATAACCTACGTACAAAACTCGTAGATATATCTTCTAAATCATAGCAAATTAGTCGGTATTTCATGATTCTTATAATGTACCATAGATGCAAAAAAAGGTTTGTAAAAACTATATGGAACTAACTATTGTAAATATCCGGATGATAAACCAGCACTCATATAACATTCATATCGATAAAATGTGCGAATAAATAAACCATTGATATATTTTACGACATATTATATGAGGCCAAATCCTTAGGCAAGATGAGGTTAAATGTCTAGTAAAGAATATGTATAACTTCAAAGGTCTAAAGTGGATCATTTGTGGATGTATACAAATTATAGCCAATGTCAAGACTATAGGCGTAGTCATCTAATGTAGATTGTAAATTAGCAAGATAAATTGAGGTAATAAAGCAGTTACACCTGAGTAACAAAGTTTGAAAGGTTCAATGATTTCTTCCAAAAGTGATCCTTTAGTGCTATGTAATAAAACAATGGCCACATGCGATTGAGAGCATAGTTTGATGCGTTTTAATACCGTCCGGTGTGCCCTTGATTTTAGTATTCATATCACATGTATCGGACATGTTCTTTGTTTTGATATCTCAATTGAAATCTTGTTCATGTGACTGGATAATTAGACGGGTCTCTCGTTTGCGAATTGATAAATAGATCGATTCATTATCATGATAGGAACAGCTCATCAATATTACACGGTTGTTTGTCTAGTGAATACCATGTGACATATGAAGACAGTAATCAGATCCAATACTTCAAAATGATGAGCAGTGGGGTTCCATTAGAAGTGTTGTTAATTGTGGGAGCAGTGGTCTAATGGTAGGACGCTGGCTTAGGGATCGAGAGGTCCCGAGTTCGAATCCCGCCCTGACCACTGAAATTTCCTTGAGCAAGAAATCTATCCCACATCTGCTCCTCTCCACCCAGGTGTATAAATGGGTACCCGTGATCAGGGTAAAAAATGTAAAGCGCCTTTGAACGTACATCTCGAGTATGAAAAGGGCACTATATAAATGTGGTATAAAAAAAAAATATAAACAAAAATGAATAAATGAATTACAAAAAGTATATTTGATATCGACTATTGCGTTGAGCCAACGAATGCCTCATGACTTATCATCCGACATAAACACAATCTAGATCTCTTAAAACACTTTATTTGACTAATATGAACCACCGTAATCTCCAAAACATATATCGAAACTGACATGACTTTGAATTATTATACTAGTGTTAGTTTAGTGACACTAGTATTGATCAATCTTAATTGTCCTTTATAAATAACTAATGGAACTATAATTATGTATATAGTATTGTCAGCGATTCGCACACTGTCTTTAAATATAAGAAGTTTATGATGAACATTAAAGCCGTATCTAGGTCGAGGAATCTTCAGAACCGCTTCAAATAGATTTGGGAATAAATTGTTATTCCAAATTGCACAGTGCGTTATCGGCACAGATGAAAGGGTCGATATTTACACAGAAATCCACGAGATTGTTAACCATCACGTAAAACATATAACAGGTAAACAACCAAAGCCGTGCACACAGAATTGTACGTAAAAAAACATAATATTATCTCTGAAAGATTTAGGCTTTAAATGCTAAAAATTTACTGCTCTGTTTACAATCGGTGAATTTCAAATAACATTTTACAAGGTACATTATGTACGGATCCTATTAAGGGTGTTAAACATTTATAATGTGGAGACAACTCAATTCTCGCAGTGCTCTTAAGTCGGGTGTAGAAGGTTAATTTTAAACCTATAAGGAAGACCTCTTAGTGCCTTACATGTACCGCATTCCTCCTCCAGCACCATCACACATGTTGCCATGATAACACGACATTTTATTCACCGTTATTGCCATATATAACTCGTTTATTATATTATTTATAATACTAGTATGAAATGTAATAACGTCGTTTTGAACATACCGTCTGTTTCGATAACATTAATACAAACAACTAATACCGTTTACGCATATTTGTCATCTTTATTAGTCGACATGCTACACCAAGAAGAAGGCTTAATGTCAAGTATTGAATATTATTCATTTTAAAGAAATATAGTATATCATGCGCGGACCTATATAACTCTACTGATATTAACCAGATCAAAACATGTGATGCAATCAAATGTAGATTATAAACTAGCTTGGCTGTAAAAAACACTGTTATAACATACCGACATGAATCGTTTTATTCTCCCCATTCCGTTTTAATTGCTTTTGTTTTGCATGTTTATAGTCCGCAAGATGCTGATTTATTTGAGGACTTCCATATGTGGCTCATGAGATGGTAAAATAAATTTAAATGCAAAGTTAAAAGCAGCCATTTTTTAGATATCTTTACTACATAATGGATTAAAATTGCTTATTTGGGACACCCACACTGATGTTCGTTGTATAGCAATATTTGTAGTTGTGATAGCACGAGACAAGAAGGTGATCTGGTAAATACATGCGTATTAATAATCATTCCTGGTAAATACATTCGTATTTATAATCAGTCCTGGTAAAACATGCATATGTATAATCAGTCCTGATAAATATAGGCGTATTTATAATTAATCCTGGTAAATAAATGCGTATTTATAATCAGTCCTGGTGAAAAAATGCGTGTTTATAATCAATCCTTATAAATACTTGCGTTATTATAATCAATCCTGGTAAATACTTCTATATTTAAAATCAATTCTGGTAAATACATGTGTATTTATAATCAGTCCTGGTACAAAGATGCGTATTTATAATCACTTCTGGTCGATTAGTGCGCATGTTTGATCAGTCCTGAGAAATATATGCGTATTTATAATAAAGCCTGGTAAATACATGCGTATTTATAATCATTCCTGGTAAATTCATGCGTATTTATAATCAGTCCTGGTAAATACATCTATATTTAAAATCAGTTCTGGTAAATACATGCGCATTTATAATCATCCTTGGTACATAGATGCGTATTTATAATCACTCCTGGTAAATGCACGCGCATGTGTAATCATCAATGAGAAATACATGCGTATTTTTAATCAGTTATGGAAAATACATGCGTATTTATAATCAGTCTTTGTAAATGACTGCGCCTAACATGGTTGAAATACATTCACTCATGAATTTATAGCACAAAACAACGCCTCATCTACATTTTAATTTCGAAGTCATCTCTGTCACATCTCTGTTTCGGGAGGACATAATAACCCATGTAATTCATTTTTACACCAGAGTTCTATTTTCATAACGAAATAATTTTAAAATACTCGAAATTTAAACATTTGTAAAATACAGCAAATTCTTATTAACGTCACATTTCGTAGCCACTGTGTTTACGAAATAAAGCACGAAAAAGAAAAGACATTTTGAGCGTATAATATAATTTTAAAAGTACACTATGATCCCATATGAAGTTTTAATGGCACACGGAACTCGTGTAAATGATATGTATATATTCCTTATAACAAATAATATCCGAGATATAGATCAACATTATGTAAAACGCCACATTTGCTCGCTAATGTTTTAATTACAGAAATGCTATGAACGATAACGTTATTGAAAACGCCATTCATCATCTGTATCTAGCCTTCGCAAGCCTTTGTTCTTCGAACCATCTCGCCTTTGATGCCATTTAATGTGTAAACATGCCAAGTATGATGTAGAGTTATTGACGTCTGCAGGCACTTTTAAGATATAAATTAAACATATGCTTTTCAGATTCTTGTTTTTTTATTGATTTTGTAAAATTATAACAAAATGGCGTCGAATACAACCGTTGTCTGACCTCTCAAAGCTGTGATAAATTTTGTGTTTTGTCTCACATTATGAAGCTGTGATTGACTCTTTGTTTTGTCTAACCTCACAAAGCTGTGATTCATTCTATTCTTTGTCTGACCTCTCGAAGCTGTGATTAATTTTGTGTTTTGCTGCAAACTTTCTTTTCCGGATTCGACATATGCCACGGAGGTCTTTTCATATCCCTATACATGTAACAACACAACACGAATTGGAATATTGGTACACTACTTTTACTGCTACTACTACTACTACTACTACTACTACTACTACTACTACTACTACTACTACTACTATTACTACGACAATTGCTACTACTACTACTGCGACAACTTCTACTTCTACTTATAAAAGGTTATAAAGTAGATATACCTGGATTCAAATACAACTTTGCCTGAAAAGTTCGAAGATTTTTTCTATAAAAAATCTTGTATATAAACAATGACCGCGCGCTTTTGATAGCTCAGTTTTGTATGCTTTTACGCATGTCATCGTGCGCTTGATTTCTATAGTCATTCCACAAGGGGCAGGCTTGAATGTGATGTTTTAGTATGGGAAGAACATCTTATTTATGTGACGGGTTTATAAGTCGTGTCTCTCGTGTGTCTCTCGTGTGCGATTAGATCAATTATAAACGCCTAACTTTTCACGATGCATTTCGTCGATAAGGCGAAGACAATAGTTTCATACATTATTAATTTGACAAATTATCGTTTAAAATACAAATTGGTATCATGGTTAAAATGGATAACGAATTAATATCCTTGAGTTTTTCAACAACATGAGCCATAACTAATGTCTGATTATGTTTAAGTCATCCAATAAATTGAGGGACATGGTATACATGTTACGAACATGTTTATACTTTGGCTGGCGTATTCAATTAACTTGTTTGACAACTATATGTACATATTGGGACTTATATTTTCATCCCCACTTCTAGTGCAAAAAAAAAGCAACAAAGGTTTCAATTTTGTTATGTTTGACAGTCCTAAGTTTAAAAGAAGTGCACACCGTTCTATAAAAGAATCCCAGTTTTACGCTCTAAATCGAAATTATGGCTTTTTATTTTATTCGGTATTGCAATATTCCAAAAATCGAGCCAAACGACTAAGAAGAGATTTGCCCAAACATATAGACATTGAAATTTAAATCACATGTGAACGATTTTCTTGCCAATGTATCGTCATTCATAAACGTAAAATTATTCGACAAGCCAACAGATAGTTATACAACTTTATGCTATCCTTTAAGAGCAGTAAGATTGTCCTCTCGCCAATTCGTACAAATTATTTTAAGAAGCAAATTGCATGAATGTTCACGAAAATTATCTAGTCAATGTTATTTGCTTTTCATTTGTGCGTGTGTTTTTGTGAAAATGCAGACAAACCGAAATGTCTGTAGAATATTAACATTTGCGGTATTCTGACCTCAAACTTACAAACACCTTTGTCTGGACCCGTTTGAATCCTGTTTGTCGCACTTAGAATTTATCATACCGCTACATTGATATCTGCCTGATATAACGGTGCATGATATATTTTTGTATATCATGTTCGACAGGAAGTTCTTATATCTGTCGATGTGTCATATTACTAAGACTTAATAAATAAGCACTATTTTATTGTAAAAATGAATCAGATTCATCAAAACAAACAATTTGATACCAAGATGTATTACATTTGAACCACAGAAAGCAACACAAACAGCAAAAAACGTATTTTCCCAATCGCAAAAATGAATGTGTAAATGCTGATGACGTCATGTTCAACAGGAAGTTGTTAAATCAGTCGATGTTTGGATGTAGGTCATTTTACTTTAGTAAAATAAAATCAGATTCAACAAAACAAACAATTTGATAGCAAGATGGAATATGTTTTATCCTATTACCAGATGAAAATCGATAGTATAATCAAAATCGTATATACTTGAGCTCTATACTATCGCTATTTTTAGGTCACACTCGTTTTTTTCCAAAAAATTACGGAAAAGAATATTGTCAAAAAATGCGATATTTGATAATTATTAATGGAAAAAGGGAGGAAATAATAGGATAAATAGAATATTATGTGAGTTTTGGATATATATCAAGTTTATCATGCGAGGCTTAGAAACATGGTAGCGCGATAGACAGCGAAACCCCTGTAAATCATTTGTTTGCGGAAGATCATATTCATTCCCGCTAAAAATGCAGCGTCGTTGCGATTTTATTTCATTATTTCTTTAAAAATGGGGAAATAGAGAGAGGTATGATAAACAGGAAAGCAGGTTACTGCCTGATGTTTGTGTAATATATCAGGCTCGGCACGAATAAAATAACGGCTCGGCAAGCCTCGCCGTTATATTATTCTAAGCCTTGCCTGATATATTACAAAACGTTCAGGCAGTAACCTGTTATACTCTATATACTATCAGAACAGCACTACATTGATATCACCATGTATTCTAATTTTGAACTAGTTTATTAGACACATACGTACTGTTATTTAACTAGTTTATTAGACATGTATGCATTTACAGCGACATTAATAAATATACTATCTTTTTCGATTATTATTGGTCAAGATTTGAGTTTCTTGCGGTCGTTACTTCTTCTTCATATCGACAACCACCGAATACCGATGTTATAACAAATCTGTACTTTAATTTTTTATGACCATTTTCCCGTCAAACATTTAGAGTTGAGTATCGTTACATGAATTCCTATTGTGTTAAGTGAAACATAACATCTGTGTCGATACAATGTGTTATTAAGTACGTAATGTGGTATTAAATATTATTGTATATTCTTTATACATTTTACGACATCTTTTATTAGTCGACATCCTACGACAGGATGAAGGTTGACTGTCAAGTAATTAATATAAATAACTTGAAAGGGCCGACGCAGATCTTTCTTGGATGTATATTAATTTGCACACATTGTCAAAGTTCGATAAAAACAATTAGGCGTAGCCATCGCTTGTAGATTGTAAATTAGCGGATAGCTTGACATTAATTTGGTTTTTACAGATAGGCAACAATAACAATGGTTCGACAGGTTCGTTGATCTTTTCAATGTATGATCTGTACTCAGAGTGAAACTAAGCAATCGCAATATGTTAATGGTAGCAAAGTTGTATGTCGATTTTATGCATATCGGTGTGTGCTTGAATGCAATATTAATATTGTTAAGACGTATGCGTTTGTTTTCACATCCAGCGAAACACGTTATGTATGCAACGGATGTCATTAGCCCTGTCTTTCGTTTGCGAATTAATTGATAGATCAGATGTGTTGCAAGATATGAGAAGTCAATCAATATTACACGGTTCTTCGTGTTATGAATATCAGGTAAAGTGTGAAGACAACAGTTTAAAACAATACCGTAAATGAAATGTTGAAATTTAGTTTTCAATTAGACTTGTTATTGCTTAATAAAACTAAAGCCATATATCTGATAATCCATTGTGTTAATATCATTAAAGATGCCGAGTCTTTGAAACAATTACCTTGTTTTACAAATAAACGCATACCTATCGAAAGATATACATTAGACATGATTATTGATAAACCATTTGAAGTAACCTTAAAACGTATGAGTGTTTTATTGCTTTTTAATCTGATCTGTCAAAACGTCTGTTTGTTTAATTTTAGCTGGTTATTCGATTGCTATGAGAGAATGCCGGAGTCTTTAGGCTTTCTTTTGCTGCGCATTGCCACCAACGGCAATATTTCCGGAGATAATCGATCGAAGCGAGCCTTGAGAATTTAAATAAACAAAGTCAGATATGCTGACAGATTTTTTCCTTTGAAGGTATTCATTCGCTTCCAACAAATGTCAGTATTACCAGAAGAGATTTATTAATACTTTTATTATTGTGAAAGAGTTCAAATAGTGTTTTTTGAAAGTGAGAACATAAATATACAGACACAGTATCTCTTAGGTCTTGTTACTAAACACAGGAAATAAACAAGATCTGATTTTGGTTTACCATATTATTTAATAATTATGAATACCTTTCATTGTAAGAAAATTCACATTAAAAATGGTTTTAAATTGTAATCAATATATTTAGCACAGGGGATTGTACTTATTCACATTGGTTTTCACAATAAAAATAAATAGAAGATATAAATAACCCATTAAACGTATATTGGTCAAAAATTCGTCATAATTGCGGAACAACTGTTACTGGATTAAACAATTAATTATTATTTCATATTGCGCAGTTCGTTATCGGAACACATGAAAGGGACAATATTTTAACTTCAATCCACGGAATATTCGAGTAAACACGTTATACATTCAACAGCGGCATAAAAGCTGTTCATACAGAAATGTACGTAAAATACTTAATTTTTATCTCGGACAGAATTAGGCTTAAAATGCTATGAATTTACTGATCTGTTTACAATCGGCGACGATCAAAGAATCTTTTATCCTGGTTGGTTTGTCTTATACGGATGTAATAAAGATTGAAAACATTAATGGCGTTAATAAAACTATTATAACTAAGTCGTCTAATGTTGAACCGGTAGTCAAGGCCTAACGCCTAATATGGTTTTTGGTTGCATGGTTTAGTTATGCATGTCTAACATCGACTTCCATAGCACTATAAAAGCCGTGTACATACCTTGACATAACACTTTATAAGCCGTGTACAAAACTGCATATCATACTTTACAAGCATGGATCCACTAAATATGAAATCGTGTTACCTTGCTTTTGTTTCTGGCGGTTTGCTGTTCTGTCGCTAAACGCTCCTCGACGGAACCAAATACGCCCTTTAATTACCCTTATTTCCTGAAGCACTCGATCCATTATGTGTTTTTTTTTTTAATTTGAAATCTGAAGGGCTGATATCAAATCCTAAAACCGTCGCTTATTATGTTGTGTTCTTTCTAAGAGTAAGGAATGAAACCCTTTTTTCTATGCCCCTTTTCGTCTTTAATGAAATGTGGCTGTTTGGTTTTAACAAGGTAACGTTTGCCTCAAAGCGTTCGTTAATCTCAAAGTTAATATCAAAGTTGCGATGATATATGTGCACTGCTTCATTTCCGCATTGGACACGTTTTGAGTAGACTTTTCAAGATCCCTATGCAATATATTTGTTATTTAAAGTTGTTTGATTTTTACATCATCAAATGTGTTTGTATAATTATATTGCTTAACGTAATGGAGACATAAAATTCGAACACGCTCTGGTATTACACAATATAACCGCTTCAATGCATGTACAATATAAACGCATTCATGGTACGTCACATGTTACTTGATATAGATTGTTCAAGTCTTATAGCATGATGGAAGAAGCAACTGACAGTGAATCTCATCTATGAACGTTATTACCTTTCGTGGAATTACTGTGGCCCAACCTACCTCTCAGACAGTCCGGGATTACACATTAGGCAGAGTGGGCAAGTGCCTATGGGCTTTTAGAGGCCCCATTAGACCGCAACGAATTAATGTTGTATTTATTTAGCCTAATCTAATTACTTGGCAAAGTCAATTATTTTATATCAATATAATGTTCGATGTTTTTTAAGGCTTGACATTGTCTAACAAAGTGACAATCATTTTTTATTTGCAAAACGAGTGAAATCGACTGGGCACTTTCGTTCTAGTAGGAACTATGGGGCCTGGTGCGTGGGCCCCAAAAGTTTCACTGCCTATGGGCCTCCATGTTGCTTAACCCGTGACTGCTCTCAGAGACTACGACACGGTTCCACATAACCGCTGCACGGTATTGATATTGCGCATACTTTCCACTAAGAGAAATTGACAAAATAATACTGTTTTGTATAAACAACGAAAACAAACAACCAGCATTGACGTAACCGAACCCATTTGTACTGATATTTTCTTATTAAATGTATTTTCAGTTTAAATCTTCCTTATCATAACTTCTGCTCCGTGTTTGAAAGGCATCATCCGTCTTTTCACGTTAAAGCATAAGCAAAAAATGCCATGTTGTACGTAAAATACATTTTAAGGACAATACAATCTTTGGCACGTATATATAGGTAGCTTTCTTTAATATATTTTACCCAATTAAAATAAAACAATATTGAAATGTTGTCTTGCAATGATGTATGGTTTGCCTTCGCTTACATTTCTTTAAATTTCCAATTAAACGGTTTGTACCCTTTTTCGGCCGGTTACGAATCCCGATCATAGTAAATATATTTAACAGGAAAGATATACAATCTGAAGAGCAAATTGATCTAGAATATGATAATGCATCTTAAAATCGAAATAAGTTTCTGACAGATTTATTGAGATATGTATATCTTCATACTTGCAAAGAGTCCTCAACGTCCTTAAATATTACAATGTAATGCCTTTAGTCATCGATATAAAAAAAGATGATTGAAAATGTCAAGTTATTTAAAACATAATACATACCTAAAACGCAAGAAGCGTGTTGCATTTGATAGTACAGATGTACTGAATTTAATTAAAATAGATAACAGAAAATGTAAAACCCACACGCTTAATTTCAATAGCGGAATCTCACGAATTTAGCATATAAGCATAATACAAGGATATAGTAAGAAAGACCGTTTATTTCTTTAAGGGCAACATAAAGTTTTGGCAGATATATGATGTTTTCGAAAATAAATTTATAAATAGTTATCTGTTTGAAAAGCCAAAACTGAACATGTCTGAAACACACGAGATTAAAGGTCAACATAAATTAATCCTTGTTTACATAATTGCATGTTAAATAAACGTTTTGGAAATGCCTTTCTTAGTGCCTCAACTATGCATCATTATAATTTGCCGCTTCATGTAAGACAACAGTGATGTCTTATTTCAGAACTCGTTTTATCTCTAATGGTTTACTTATTCTACAGACGACCATTTTTAAATCAAATGTTTGATTTGTTCTTTAATGAAAAGGCATCCAATAAGATATATTCATTCACTGTTTAACGAGATGGGATGAGTGGGTTAAACCGAATGACTCGTTTATCTCAACGTTCTTTTATTCAATTATAATAATCTTCCTGATAACGTGTTCTGTGTATTTAAACCAATCTATAGGGACAAAGAAACAAATGCTCGCATTTTCAGAGCAGGTCATTTATTCTTAAAAGCAAATAAATTTGAAGTCTTCGCCGTGCTTTATTATACTTCAAACAAAAACAAGGTTAAATTAATTTTCTTTGATGTCAGCCGATTTTTATTTTATTTCACAATTTTACGTGAACACAAAAGTTGTGCGCACGAAATGTACACAGCATTCCTTACTCGCGTATTCGCTCAGCGACCACGGCGCTTAGGTGAAGGGTCCCTCGTTTGAAGCGATATAACATCAAAGGCTCATAATTGATTCAATTTATTTTCATGCTCAATGCATTATTACCGTTAAAGTTGGATCGACGAATTGATCAGTATTCCTTATACTTGTTAATACAATTTATTGAAACAGTCGGTATATTCTAAACGCCTCTATTACACTTCATACAACTTTTATAAAAATTATTATTAAACCAGTTAAGTATGGTAATATCGGTGCCAAAAAATTAAATGTTGTCATTGCAGCCTGTGTAGAGATGCTGGAGACGGAATGCGGTAGATGTAAGGACAATAAGTATAAAAGTGTAAAATGAACCTTCAGTATCCGACTCAAGACGACTTAGATAATTCAGTTGTTTCAGCGTTATAAATACTTAACACAATTCATGGGATCCTTGCGGTGCCATATGTTATTTAAAATTTACCGATTGTAAACAGAGCAGTAAATTTATAGCATTTAAAGCCTAAATCTGTCAGAGATAATATTAAGCATTCAACGTACAATTCTGTGTGCACGGCTTTTGTGGTTTGCCTGTTATATGTTTTACGTGATTGTCCAGCAATATCGTGGATTTCAGTGTAAATACCGGCCCTTTCATCTGTAACGATAACGCACTGTGCAATTTCGAATATTAATTATTTCCCAAATGTATTTGAAGCGGTTCTGAAGATTCTTTGACCTACATACGGCTAAAGGGTTAATCATTATCTTCTTATATTGGATATTTGATGTGCGAACCGCTGAATATTATAATAAATACATATAGTTTCAATAGTTATTTATAAATGTCAATTAATATTGATCTATTCATGTCCCACTTATATCATAATAGTGTTATAATTAAAATTCATGTCAGTTTCGATATATGTTTTGGAGATAATGTTGGTTCATATTAGTTAAATAAAGTGTTTTTCAAGATCCAGATTGTGTTTATGTCGGATGATAAGTCAAGAGGCTTTTTTGCACAACACAATCATCGATATCAAATATAGTATTTTGTAATTCATTTATTCAATTAACAACAGGTCTAATGGAACCCCACAGCTCATCATCTTGAAGTATTGGATCTGACGTCGCCATCTTGACTATCACGTGATTACCCCTTCTGCATTCATAGTATCACAATCTCCTTTGAAATATTTGCTACCGCCACAAATGCTACAAAAATACTTACACAAACACCAATTCTGCCGTCATTTGTACACTACAATTGTCTACTTTTGGTATAACATAAAGTATAACTACTTCTTCTGCTACTTCTATTACGTCTACAACTAACGGAAACCTTTATTCATACACATTCTGCAACCTATGCCAAATAAAGCAATACTTGCACACGACGTTGATCTCTTAAAAAAATTATCTTGTGTCAGTATGAAACAATGGTCATATACAATTGATACCAGCTGTATATGTGCTTCATTGCGCGCTTGATTTCAATATTCATTCCACATGGTTCAGACTTTGTTTAAATATGCGATTCACAGCTTATTTATTTGACGGGCTTATTATCCATGTCTCTCTTATGTGAACAGATTGATAGATCGAATGCATTAATAAGATAAGTGAAAATTAAGTAATTATACACGCCCTTACTGTATAATTCATTTCGTGCATAAGGAGGGAAATAAGTTCATGTTTTTACAAATGCTGCATTGTTGTTTAAGAATGACTGATATTGATCAAATAAATGATGCATTTATAATATCCCCGTGTGCGTAAACAACTCGCCCATGAACAACGTCAGCCATAACTAATGCATTATAATGAATTAAACGTAAAGTGCATTTATAAATATGTCACAAATTCAGAACTTAATTATCCCTAATGTTTGACAGTTTAAGTAGAAAAACATACATACAAAACTCTTAGATGAATATTCTAAATCATAGCAATTAAGTCGGTATTTCATGATTCCGAAAATCTACTATAGATACCAAAACAAAAGGTTTGTCAGAAATATAAAGAACTAATAATTTAAAATATTCCACTAACAGACCAGTATTTACATACCATTCATATCGAACAAATGTACGAATAAATATACCATTAATTTATTTTACGACTTCTTTTATTAGGCGACATCCTAAGCCAAGATGAAGGTTAAATGTCAAATAGCGAATATTAATAACTTCGAAGGTGTATATAAAATCATTTGTGGACGTGTAAAAAAATTACAGACAGTGTCAATGTCCGATCAAGACTTTAGGCGTAGTTATCTAATGTAGATTGTAAATTAGCAAGATAAATTTAGGTAATTTAACCGTTGTACATGGCTAAAAAAGTTTGAACGTTTCGATGATTTCTTCCAAAAATTATTCTTTCATATTATGTAATTAAACAATGGCCACATGCGATTGACATCAAAGTTTGATGCCTTTTTATACCTTCCGTTGTGCCCTTGATTTCAGTATTCATATCACATGAATCGGACATGTGTTTTGTTTTGATATCTCAATTGAGATCTTATTTATGTGACTGGATAATTAGCCGGGTCTCTCCCTTGCGAAAATAAATCGATTCATTAGCAGGGCTCATCAATATTATACAGTTGTTCGTGTAGTGAATACTATATGAAGTATGACGAAAGTAATCAGATCCAATACTTTAAAATGATGAGCTGTGGGGTTCCATTAGACCTGTTGTTAATTGAATAAATGAATTACAAAATATTATATTTGATATCGATTATTTCGTTGTGAAAACAAATGCATCGTGACTTATAATCCGACATAAATACAATCTGGATCTTGTGTAACACTTTATTTTACTAATATGAACCACCTGTATCTCCAAAACATATATCGAAAGTGACATGACTTTGAATAATGACCTATTGTTAGATTAGTGAGACTTAAATTGATCAATATTAATTAACATGTATAAAACTATGTATAACATGTATAACTAATGAAACAATAATTATTTATATATTATGTTCAGTGATTCGCACAATGTATTTACATATAAAAAGATAATGATGAACACTTTAGCCGTATGTAGGTCAAAGAATCTTCGGAACCGCTTCAACTAGATTTGGGAATGAATTGTTATTCCAAATTACACAGTGCGTTATGAGCACACATGAAAGGACCAATATTTACACTGACATCCTACAGATTGTCGGACAATCACGTTAAACATATAACAAGCAACCCACAGAAAACGTGCACACAGAATTGTTCGTAAAATACTTACTTTTATCTTTAATAGATTTAGGCTTTAAATGCTATAAATTTACTGCTTTGTTTACAATCGGTAAATTTCAAATAACATTTGACAACGTACGGGTCCTATAAAGGGTGTTGAGTATTTATAATGTTGAAACGACTAAATTCTCGCAGTGGTCTAACGTCGGATGTTGCATATGCATTTTACACCTTCGGGGAACGCCTCTTATGGTCGTTACAACTACCGCATTCCGCCTCCAACACCACCACAAATGTTGCAATGACAACATTTTTGTTGTATTTATCATCAATTCTGGTAAATACGCGCGTATTTATAATCAGTCCTGGTAAATACATGCGTATTTATAATCAGTTCTGTTAAATGCATGCGTATCTAAAATCTGTTCTGGTAGATACACGCGTATTTGTTATCCGTCATGTTAAAAAACATGCGTATTTATAAGCAGTCCTGCGTATGTATCATCAGTGGTGGTAAATGCAGGCGTATTTATAATCAAACCTGGTAAATGCATGCGTAAATACATGTGGACATGCGCCTTACATCGTTAAAATAAATTCAACTAGTATACACTCACGAATTTTAGCACATTTAATCAATTTTGTCAATAATTAAAAGATAATTTAAGCATCGTTTTACTTATAAAAACTTGTCCTTAACATAGTTTCGATTTAATCTCTGTCACTATGAAATATTGTTTCGAATGAATATACAGTGTAGTTCAGTTTCACATTAACGTCCCTTTTTATAAAGGAATAATTAAAAATATTATAATGCGAGAATTACATACGTTTTTACAATGCAACAAATGCTTAATAAAAACTACATTTCTTTGCAACTTTGTTTACGAAATACAGCATCAAAAAGACATTTTGAACGTATAATATAATTTTAAAACTATTATCCCATATGACGTTTTAATGGCACATGGAGCTCCTTGTAAATTATATCTATATACTCCTTATAATAAATTATATCCGACATAAAGATCAACACGACGTAGAACGCCACATTTGCTCGCTTATGTTTAAATACAGATGCTACGAACGATAATGTTATGCAAACGCCATTCCACATCTTTATCTAGCCTCGCCAGCCTTTGTTCTTCGAACCATCTCGCCTTTGATGCCATTTAATGTGTATACATGCCAAGACTGATTTAGAGTTATGCGCGACTGCAGGCAATGGATAATGGTTTGTTTATCAGTAATGAAACTTCTACCATAATGAAGATAAAATATATGAAACGTTTAAGATATAAATTATACATATGTTTTTCAGATTCTTGTTTTTATTTATGACTGCAAAAGATGCATTTACAAAGTGTGTTTGTAGATATCGCTTTATATAAATTGTATACGTGTCATAGATGGAAACCGGGTGAGTCGTTCTTTGAGATTTCACCTGCAACAACGGCCAACTCAATGTCTAACCAATCGTTAAATTGCTGTTGTGAATGGTCGTCACTTTTTGTCGCCATGTGCATTTGGCGTCTGATACAACCGTTGTCTGACCTCTCGAAGCCGTGATTCAATCTGTGTTTTGTCTGACCTCACCAAGCATTACATGATTCTATTTGTTTTGTCCAAACTCACAAAGCTGTGATTAATTCTATTATTTGTCCGACCCTTCGAAGCGAAGCTGCGATCAATGCTGTGTTTTATGACCTCTCGTAGCTGTGGTTATTTATGTGTTTTGTCTGACCTCTAAAACCTGTCATTTATTTTGTGTTTTGTCTGAACTCACGAAGCTGTGATTAATTCTACTACTACTACTACTACAACTACTACTACTTCTACTACTACTGCTACTACTACTGCTACTTCTACTACTACTACTACTACTTCTACTACTACTACTAATACTACTAATACTACTGCTACCGCTACCGCTACCGCTACCACTACTGCTACCGCTACCGCTACCGCTACCACTACCGCTACCTATACCGCTACCACTACCACTACCGCTAACACTTCCACTAGCAATACCGCTACCACTACTACTTATAAGAGGTGATAAGGTAGCTTTAATTGGATTCAAATACATCTTTGTCTGCAAGTTCGCAGATTGTTTTCTATAAATGATCTTGTCTAGAAACAATGACCACGCGCTTTTGATAGTTTGTATGCATTGCATCACGCGCTTGATTTGAATAGTCATTCCACATGGGATAGACTTGAATGGATTGTTTTAGTATGCGATGAACATCTTATTTATGTGACGGTTTTTTTAGTCATGTTTCTCGTTTGTTTCTCGCGTGCAATTGATGGATAGAATGAATTATACAGATGCGGACATTTAATCAATTATGAAAGCCTCATCTTTCACGATGCATTTTGTCGATAAGGCGAAACAAATAGTTACATACATTATTAATTTAACACGTTATCGTTTTAAATAAAAATTGGTATCATTGCTAAAATGAATAACGAGTTTATTAAGTATCATTGAGTTTTTCAGCAACATGAGACATAACTAATGTCTGATTATGTTTAATGTCATAGAATTTATTAAAGGACATGGCATAACTGTTACTAACATGCTTATACGTCGGCTGACGTATAAAATTAACTTGTTTGACAACTGTATGTTCACATTGGGACTTATATTTTGATCCCCACTTCTAGTGCAAAAAACTCACTAAGGTTTCGATTTTTCTATATTTGACAGTCATTAATTAAAAAGAAGTGAACAAGGCTTTATAAAAAAAGAATCCCAATTGAACGCTAAATCGAAATTATGGCATTTTATTTTAGTCGGTATTGCAATATCCCGAAAATCTAGCCAAGAGACTAAATAGAGGTTTTTCCAAACATATTGACCTTGTTATGGAAATATAAATCACATGTACACGATTGTCCTTGCAAATTCATCGTCATTCATAACCGTACAATTTTCATGCCACGCAACGGAAGATCATGACACTTAAGGCTATAGTTTTAGAGTACGGTTGTATGTTTGTTATATCACCAATCCGTATTTTGTTAATCAAATAGATTTTAAAAAAAGCATTAAGTATTACATGCAAACTCCTTTCATGTGTGCGTGTATTGTTGTTAAATAGAGAATATTTACATATTCGGTATTATTTTGACCTCAAACACCTTTGTCAGGACCAGTTTGAATCCCGTTTGTCGTTCTCAGAATATGCTATCACAACAGCACTACATTGTAATCACCATTTCTTCTAATTTCGAACTAGTTTTATATATACACATATGTACTGTTATAAAACTAGTTTATAAGCCAAGTATGAATTTACAGCGACATTAATAAATATACTATCTTTATCGATTAGTATTGGTCAAGATTTGAGTGTCTTACTGTCGTTACTTCTTCTACATATCGGTCACCGCCGCATACCGATGTTAAAACAAATATGTACTTTTATTTTTTATGACCATTTGCCCGTCATAGATTTAAAGTTTAATATCTTTATATGAATTGTTATTGTGTTAAGTGAAACGTAACATCTGTATCGATACAATGTGTTATTTAATATATCCTTTATACATTTAACGACATATTTTATTAGTCGACATTCTACGACAGGGTGAAGGTTGACTGTCAAGTAATAAATTACTTGAAAGGGCAGACTCAGATCAGTCTTGGATGTATTTGTATTTGCACACATTGTCAAAGTCAATACGCTAGTGTACTCCTCGACATATATAATAATAACCTCATTTACAACAACCACTACTACTCTTGTCACTACTGTCACTACAGTCTCTGTTACAGTTTAAATTTACAGTTTATTTCCAAATACATCGCGGAAGAAATGCCCATGAGCACACATACAACCGTACGTATCATAAATATGTTGAGGTTATCGCGGTTCAAACTCTAATTCAGAACATTTAATTATGCAATAATGCATGTTCAAATTGTGACATCAGCGCAAATTTGACAAATTTAAAGTACGTCGGTTATTGAATTAGACTTTTAAGTCATTTTAGTAAAGGACTGATTTATAAAAAAAATATAAACACTAGATAATACAAATAATTGGTCTGTTTCATTCACAAAATATTAATACAAGACAATTCAAGGATTCCGTATAATAAGTAGTAATACAAGTATGAATACGTCACGTCAGACCCGTGTTACAACAAAAACTTCAACAATTTCATTTTCATGTTAATGTTCTATATAATGTGTATGCATTGCAATTACATCAATGAAGCTTTCCCTCGTGTATCGATACATTGTGATATGTAATATACCCTAGTTACATTTTCCGGCATCGTTTATTACTCGACATATCACTCGTTACATTAAATACCGAAACGAAACAAACGGGTCAAATGTTTTGTTAATGATATTAATAAATTTCGTAGATAATTCGTGGATACATGTATATCGAAATGTAAATGAGACTCGCTCTGTAAAAATGGGGTGTAATGCATGTGCGTAAAGTGTCGTCCCAGACTAGCCTGTGCAGTCCGCACAGGCTAATCAGGGACGACACTTTCCGCCTAAACTGGGTTTTCTCTGAAAGGAGACTTTCTTTAAACGAAAAATATCATAAAAGCGGAAAGTGTGGTCCCTGATTAGCATGTGCGGACTGCACAGGCTTATCTGAGACGACACTTAACGCACTTGCATTAAACCCCGTTTTCACAGAGCGAAACTCAAATACATTGTCAAAGCCCCATCAATCCAATAGGCGTAACCAAATTAACCTTGTAAATTAGCAACATTGACGTAACGGTGCACGCCGGGTATGCGGATACTTTGATAACGGATTGCACTTCGATAACAGAGAACAACAAACGCCACGCGCGAGAGGTAAGTTCCTCAACTTGTTTTAAAGTTATATCCTTAAGATTAGTTTTTAAGACAAGACACATGGTCGAGTTGATGAGTGGTGTATCCTTTTGTATTGGAAAGACAAAATTTCACGGAAAAATGGTACATGTTTGCCCCAAAAATAGAAAATTCGGTCGGAAAACAGCATAAACTGGATGTACAGTAAACATTTGAACAAACTAAAACTACTTAGACATATTGCAAGAAATTGTTTGCTATTCCAGCATGTAGAGTAATCAATGTGCTTCCAATAATGAAATTTTGATAGTATTCAATGAAATATAAACAACGATAGAGCATGTTTTAATAGGTGGTATACATAAAGTTGCAGGCACTTTGATTACCGATAAAGGGCACTTCGGATTACGGAGACTTTCAACAAATTGGGCACTCTGATAACCGAGTTTTTTCTTCTACCTTAAATGCATTTGTGTATATTATGGCCTTTCTTACAAAATATTTTGAAAATATATTTTCACAAATCACATTACTATTAATTTATACTATATATATTAAAATTTTCAAAAACGATTAAAATGCGTATTATTGAAGAACTATATTTCAAGTGACGACCGGAAATAATTGTCTACATAGTGAACACGTTTTTGTATTGGTTACTTGAGATTCAGAGAAATGAAAATACGGCGGATCATGTGTATCAACACAATCGTGTTAAATTTTAATTATAAAAGGGTTCTAGATAATGGTAGTGAAGGGGTCTTTAAGAGGCAAATACACCTTTGTTCTTCATAAAATCCTATATCGTTGGTGATTATTTGAATCGCATCATCAAGACGATACTTATGCGCAGCAACAACATTAAAAAGAGAATGGAAAAACTCCCTTTATTTCGAGCTAAGCACTTCCCTTTACGCAACGATAACGTTTGCTCGAAGTGCGAATTTTATCACCTGACCCTAAATCACTGTATTAGTTGAGTTTTAAGAAACACGGGTAAGTATGAATTAAACCGTGCCTTAACGCAATATTTATAATTCTGTATGTGATCATAAGCTTTTTTATAAGAAAAATAAATAAAATGTTACAGTGATTTTTGCTTTTATTTAACAATGAACACTTTTAACGCATATCAATTATAAATTGACGACATCCAATAACCCTCGATTACTCTCTTCATTTGAAATATTCACAGTTGCTGTATGAGCAACTTTAAAAAGGAACCAACTATCTAATATATAAGTAAATGGCCGAAGGAACTTAATGGCCGTAGTACCTTCATTAGGACATAAAGATTCATGCTTTAGATCAACCGTTTCGCTACAAAGAACGTAATTTAAAAATGTTTAAGCTCGTGTACTTTGCGTAGATCCGGCGGTCGGGTGACTCGAAAACTGGAAAATATATGGTCATATAGACTGTACACATCAGACATATCGAATTGGTTTCACATTCATACAAAATCATAATCATATTCCAAAGGGATAAAAAATTGTTTCGGTAATTCGTTTTTAATTTACGTAAGTACATGTACGTACATTTTTATTTATTGTGTGCTTACTTTAACAGTATTTCAAAGCGAATTATGCATTTTTGATTCACTAAAAAGAGTGTGTTAGATCTGGAAAAAAAGTGTCCAGTTATCGGGAATGAAAGTGCCATTGTCATTGAGATGATCGGTAAACGAAGTGCCCATGAAAAATGTGCATGCGACTCTTAAAACATTTGAATGTCCTCAAATATGTTAGTTAACTAAAATGTAACATGTTGTAACATTAATGGACATATTGATCTTTAATTTCGAATAGTAAGCACGTTCTTCATTTATTTCCAAGTATGTTTATTTTGTTAAAATATATACTGATCATCCAATTCATGCTAATTATCGATGGAATTGTATCGTTTTTTTTAATTCACCGTTTTTCCGCGAATTTCTTTCTTCGCAATACGAAGTGCTATAGCATTAATCACCCAAACAATATTCCGTGTCTGAAAACCAAATGAACAGAACATAAATGCAAAAAAACTGAAGAACTCACTTCTCGCGCGTGCCTTCTGTTGTTCTCTGTAATCGAAGTGCCATCCGTCATCAAAGTATCCGCATACCCGGCGTGCGGTGATAAAGTAGTAATACATAACACGATATAAAATAATGCCTGCAGGGTTCGCTGATTTATTCGGAAAATTATATTGACTCAATAAGACACAATGGCGAAGTGCTTTTGATAATGCAACGCTATTGATAATGACGTTTTATACACTTTTAATGCAACAAATTGCTAGCTTGATCAATAGAATTTTTTCACGTGGTTAAGATTGTGATGCTTTTTGATTTAATATGCAATACAAATATTATTTATATGACGGGTTGACTAGCATGCCTTTTGAATTGCGAATGTATTGATAAATCGAAATGCATAACTAAGTTGGGGGAAGCTCATCAATATTACAGGATTCGTTGTGTAACAGATACGATCTATAATTTGAGGACAATAGTTGCGTTCAATATCTTAACACAAACAATACGTAGTTTTCAATTAGACATGTTGTCAATTGATAAAATAAATAATATATATATATGATGATCATTTGATTTTTGTTTGAAAATTGAAGAATCGTTACTTCACATACGACAGAAACGAAATCAAATTATCGTAAAAAATATTATTTAAGTATAATAAACTACTGCATTTTGCGAAATTCTACGGTTTAAGCAAAACAAAAAGACACTAAAATTGTAAAACAACATATCTTTTTAGAGAAGCATTATTGAAGGCCCGACGGACATTATTGAAGGCCCGAAGGACATTATTGAAGGCCCGATAGACATTATTGAAGGCCCGAAGGACTTAATTGAAGGCCCGAAGGACATTATTGAAGGCCTGGAGGACCTTATTGAAGGCCCGACGGACATTATAGAAGGCCCGAGGGACTTTATTGAAGGCCCGAGGGACATTATTTAAGGCCCGAAGGACATTATTGAAGGCCGGAAAGACATTATTGAAGGCCCGACGGACATTATTGAAGGCCCGTAGGACATTATTGAAGGCCGGAAGGACCTTCTTGAAGACCCGGCGGACATTATAGAAGGCCCGACGGACATTATTAAAGGCCCGGCGGACATTATCGAAGGCCCAATGGACATTATTGAAGACCCGACGGATATAATTGAAGACCCGAAGGACATTATTGAAGGACCGAGGGACATTATTGAAGGCCCGATGCACATTATTGAAGTACCGACGGACATTATTGAAGGCCCGATGAACATTATTGAAGGCCCGTAGGATATTATTGAAGACCCGATGGACATTATTAAATGCCCGACGGACATTATTGAAGACCCGACGGACATTATTGAAGACCCGATGGACATTATTGAAGACCCGATGGACATTATTGTAGACCCGAAGGACATTATTGAAGGACCGACGGACTTTATTGAAGGCCCGATTAACATTATTGAAGGTCCGATGGACATTATTGAAGGCCCGATGGACATTATTGAAGGCCCGAAGGGTATACTTGAAGGCCCGATGGACATTATTTTAGGCCCGACTGAATTTATTGAAGGCCCGAAGGACATTATTGAAGGCCCGATTGATAGTATTGAAGGCTTGAAGGACATGATTGACTCGAGGGTGAGTATTGCATAATGGCGAACAGCAAATACTCATTAACATCTTAATTTTTTTTTATTTTCGTATAAATAGCGTTGGAGATATTATCGTTTTTATAAACGTTTCATTGACCGAAAAAAAAGATTGTAATGGACGTGACCTTTCATTTTATTAAAAACAATGGGGAGTTTAAATGTTTAACAGTTTATTATGTCGAATAAACTGTTATATCTAAAGCGTATAATATCGCAGGCTGGACGTTCATTTAAGCCTACAGTTAAAGTTTTCTTATACTATGTGTCTTCACTGCTATCATTACAGCACCGGATTAATGACCCTTCTTGTAATATTTTCAGAAGTTTAAAATATCCTAGTTTGAACTTTATTCTCGGATCTATGATAATACTTCGGATCGTTTATTAAAATGAACGAAATTTGAAGTTTACACACTTTATGACATCTTTTATTTACCCAATCCTACACCAATATAAAGGTCGTTTATGAATCTAGAGGCATTGTTGAAGTCCGATCAAAACATAAAGTGGGGGCATTAAATTTGAATGGTAAATTATCATATTAGCATAGCAGTAAAACATGCTTACAAGATTTCTTGATCTTTTCGGAAAATTATCTTGTTTAAGCCTGAAAATAAACAATGGTCTCATGCTTTCATAGAAACTTTTGATGTGTGTTCAAGCATTCCGTTGTGCGCTTGATTTCAATATTCATATATTCATATCCAACGGATCAGACATGCGCGTTTTGTTTTGTCGCTAAAAACACGACATCAACAAAATCTGGTTGTAGAAAATCCTTGTCATTAAAATTATATGTATGAATCATAGCAATTTTTTTTTTGTATAGAAAATTTCACGAAATACAACAAAGTATCGTAATTAACTGATGTATTACGGTATATGTAGTGACAGCTGCAAAGGAAAAGTATAGTCGAAATTTGACATGTCTTAAAAAAGGAGAAGATGATACCTAACGCTTTAACCGTAGGTCGTCGTGGCGTTGTGGACATGGTGTCCGACTAGCGACCGGGAGGTCACGGATTCGATCCCCACTGTGGGAGTGTTCTCTCCCAAAGACACCTAGTACTGGTTCTAGTCACAGGAAACGGACTCGAGAGCGTTTCAAATAAGCCTTAGGCTTTTGATGCAATCAAACTAAACTTAATAGGTTTAAACTAAACCGTATGCAGGTCAGAGCATCGACTCCATTTCGTAACCACTCCAAATGGATTTGAGAATGAATTATTATTCTATACAAAACAGTGCGTTATCGGCACACATAAAAGGAACTTTATGTACACTGTAATCCGCAAGATAGTCGGGTAAACCCGTTATTATTTTTTTATTGTAGCAGCCCAAAGCCGTGCAAACAGAAATGTACGTAAAATAATTATTTTTATCCACGAAAGCCGTAGGATTTAAATGCTCTATATTTACTACTCTGTTTGCAATCTGTGAATTGTGAATCTAATAAATTTAGATTAGATACAACAGACAATGAAAAGTGTTTTAATAAACCCTTTACATTTCATATAAACCACAGTCAATAAAGCAGACTTGTGGAGATATTTTAAAATTATAAAGGCGAAGGCTTATAATATATCGTTAGTATTATTGTTGTGATTAAATTAAAGAATAATCATTTTAAACTACAAAGAAATGACGAGTGCATATCTTTCACGAGAGTACCTCGAAATTTCTCGAAACTGTAATGCACACGCACCTTTTTTCGGTAAATGTTGTTAAAGATTATTTCAATTGATACTATAGTTACTATGTGTTAAAAGGTGTATTAAATGTTTATTCTGGCAAAGAATCGGCATTATTGTGATGTTTTTGTTTTGTAAGCATTTTTACAATATGTCTTACATAGCTTTTAACGTGTTTATTTCTTTTAACGCAAAGCAGGTATTGTCTACATTTCACTTTCACATACAAAATTTCATTAGAATCTTTATGAATACCAGCTTTTTAAGTTCCTTTCTCTTGCGGCCTCAACTGCGTTGTTAAATAATTGTAAGCGAAAGGAACAAAAAGCTTAGCCAAATTGTATTCAGCTGACACGTCCCTGTATGTAATGAGATTTTCAAGTGGCTCCTCGCATTCTTTCCCACTTGTAAAATACGTGTTGAGTCACTGTGGTTGTGATGCAATTGGTTGTGTATTTGGAGAGAAAATCTAATTGATATAGTTTAAAAAACAATCATATTTTATGTATTTATTTGTTGTTTTTTATACTTTCTATTCCACGATATCTTCATTCGAATGATGATGAGGATGCACTAGATTCTCCTCCTTCTCGTCCTCCTCCTCGTCCTCCTCCTCGTCCTCCTCCTCGTCCTCTTCCTCGTCCTCCTCCTCGTCTTCCTCGTCCTCCTCCTCGTCGTCCTCTTCGTCGTCCTCCTCGTCGTCCTCCTCGTCCTCCTCCTCGTCGTCCTCCTCGTCCTCCTCCTCGTCGTCCTCCTCGTCCTCCTCCTCGTCGTCATCCTCGTATTAATCCTCGTCCTCCTCCTCGTCGTCCTCCTCGTCGTCCTCCTCGTCCTCCACCTCGTCCTCGTCTTCGTCCTCCTCCTCCTCCTCGTCCTCTTCCTCGTTCTCATCCTCCTTCTCCTTTTCCTTTTCTTCCTCCTCCTCCTCCTCCTCCTCTTCCTCCTCCTCCTCCTTCTTCATCATCACATAATACTTATAGTACTATTATTATTATTATATTCAGCAGCAGAATTATTTTCACCAACGTTCTATCACTATTTAATAGTTTTCATATTATGATTCAGCTCGAAGGTTTATAATTTGAAGGGCAATTTCGTACATAACCATTATCGCTTGTATATGTCTTGAGTTTTGTAATCAATTTTGTACAATATCTAAAACCAAAACTACTGTTGCATCTGTTTTTATCTTAATGTCCGTATAAACACCTGATGTAATTTACTCTGTTAATTTTATGTCATGTCTCACTCCACTTGAACACGCGGTGAAGAAATTGTTAATTCATCGTCCAAACTGCATTCGTGCAACAAACGAAACTAGGCAGTTTGAATATAATAAAACGCGTAACTTCAAAGCACATAAGCAATAACATTCATAGTTATAAACCCTATTTTATAAATTACCGTTTTTTGCTTATGCCTTGAGATAATTATTTTACTGAATGCAAACATGCAATAAAACCCACGTTTTATTACAAATTCACCAAGCAGAGTTTGGCGCCAAAAGAACTGTGGTTAAACCATGTAAACGCTGGAAACATATTGTTATTTCCCTCTAAATGTAATAATAATTATTTTTTCGCTACATCCCAATAATATTGAAATAATCCTTGGTCAATGGCATTGCAATCATAATGCGTATGTGCATAACCATAACGTAATGAAACTTATTGTGTCCGTCAGAATGCTTGTGTAATAAAACATTAATTTAATATAATATTTTTATTCTTGGAGTTTTTTAGATGACACAACAAAATATGAAAGTTAGCTACCTTAAACCCTCTGTTAGATCATAGATTTATATCATATTGGGATAGAATACAGCCACGCATCAAACATTAATGACACGATGTCGCGACGACGCAAAGAAGTGCAACACATGCATGCTAAAGCACAAACGTATTTGCTTTGACAATCACTTAAGGAGTCAGTAGTTATCTTATCCGCATCGCCTAGATTTGTTGACTTATTCCATCCCACTACAGCATCAAACTATCATACAACTTATATGTCTAAATGCATCTTTCTCATTGACGAATTCAATGTGCGTATAAGCATCCAAGGCAAACATGTAATGTTTACTAACAGCCTATAGGGTAGACGGACAACGAACCTTTTTGTCGAATCAACAATTATTTTCCCTTTTAGCCTATGTATACTAGTATTCGTGATCAATTTACATTATTAAACTTCTGTTTTTCAATTATAAAGAATATTAATTTTGATCATACACAAACATGTTATGTATGTAATCTGACATGTTTCTTTCATTTAAAAGAATGACATGCCTTTCATCTAGTGTAAAACCCAAATGGATTGTATTGGGCATTTCAAGGCGGTGAACAGGGCCCGTATTCACCAACCGATTCTTAGACTCAGTCTAAGAATAAAGAATATTCTTAAAACTTCAATGTACAAAAACTACTTGAAGTAAAGTCAAGTGTGGCAGTTAAACCCTTTATCTGTATTATTATGTGTTAAAAATCAATATGTTAACTAGAAATGGCGCGGCAGAGGCCGACGCGTATCCCCACACCGAATGTTTGACCTAGGTGTGCCCCAGGGTTGGTAATGGGGCCATGCATAGTCGAGATTGACCGTATTGTCATAGAGAAGTTCAGTATCAATTAGAAGTGAATTGGTGTAGAAATGAAGAAGTTATAGTAAAGGCAATTTTGGGTGGGTGTGACCTATGTGGGCAGGGCGCCCCAGGGTTGGTAATGGGGCCATGCATAGTTGAGATTGACCGTATTGTCATAAGAGAAGTTCAGTATCAATTTGAAGTGAATCGGTGTAGAAATGAAGAAATTATAGTAAAGGCAATTTTGGGTGGGTGTGGTCTATGTGGGCGGGGCGCCCCAGGGTTGGTAATGGGGCCATGCATAGTTGAGATTGACCCTAATGTCATAAGAGAAGTTCAGTATCAATTTGAAGTGAATCCGTGTAGAAATGAAAAAATTATAGTAAATGGAAATTTTTGGTGGGTGTGGCCTATGTGGGCGGGGCGCCCCAGGGTTGGGAATGGGGCCATGCATAGTTGAGATTGACCCTAATGTCATAAGAGAAGTTCAGTATCAATTTGAAGTGAATCCGTGTAGAAATGAAAAAATTATAGTAAATGGAAATTTTTGGTGGGTGTGGCCTATGTGGGCGGGGCGCCCCAGGGTTGGGAATGGGGCCATGCATGGTTGAGATTGACCGTATTGTCATAAGAGAGGTCCAGTATCAATTTGAAGTGAATCGGTGTAGAAATAAAGAAGTAAATGTAAAATAACCTAAAAAAATGAGTGATAATTTCTGACGCGGCCCCACCCCAACCCCTATAACTTTTGACCCAGGGGTCAGATCAAAATTCCAAATAGTGCAGGGTCGCACATATGCTCATAGCTACCATGTGTGTAAGTTTCAAGGTTCTAGTGCTAATAGTGTAGGAGGAGATATTGGCCAGGACGGACGGACGGACGGACAGACGGACGGACAGACGGATGGACAGACGGACGGCGGAGATCACCACAATATCCCCACCTTTTTTTCAAAAAGTGTGGGGATAATGATAAAAGCAACACTTTGAGCCTGTATATATATATGCAAACTATGAGTTATTTTTATTGATTCTAAGACTATTCTTTATTCTTAAGTCTAAGAATAGGTTGGTTAATACCGGCCCATAGTTTAAATCATTTTATTATAATAACGGTGTTGTAAACATTGGCTTGTATTAATCACTTCCCATGAAAAAAAGTGCAGATTGCAACTGGTAAGGTTTCTGGAGCTTTTTCATCCCTATATTATATCGTCATTTTTAACCCAGCGGTATTGACAATTATTTATATACGACAGTTACAAAATACGACATGCCACAAAATGATAGTCGTGTTATTTGTAATGGCCCATTTATATTTACGTCTGCCCCAACACCGGGTAGACATTATTTTTTATACCCTGGCCGTGTATATGTTAGTTAGTTATTCCGCCTTAAAACTTATTTTTCACTCAATTTCACTATCGTGAGCACTTTTCGTTGTATAGCTTTCGCATTTCACACATTGATTGGTCTGTAAGAAGCTGAGTTCAGTAGGTCAAATGTACCTTGTGGCTTGTAACATGAAATATATAAGTACACAAATCAATCTGAGTATCGTTAAAGCACATACTTACCATCCCTTAGGTAAAAAGACACCTATACATTTTGAGAAAAGTTTGTTAAATTTCAATGTCAAATGTGTTGGTTATAAAAAAAACTGTTTTGAATACATCTTTAAAAGGTTGCCATGTGGTAGTGGATATGGTGTCCGCCTAGCGACCGGGAGGTCACGGGTTCGATCCCCACTGTGGGAGCGTTCTTTAGATCTTCCCCATAGACACCAAGTAATGGTTCTAGTCCAAGGAAACGGACTCGAGAGCGTTTCAAATAAGCCTTAGGCTTTTCGATGCAATCGAGCTAAAATAAATAGGTTTAAACTAATACACTTACGGCACTAAAATGCACACTGACTAACTTACTGACTGAATGATCAATGAGTGCACACATTATTTTTGATGAACCCATCGCATGTCTCATAATGTTACAGACAGACTTATATAATAATTGGTAACTACTTATATTAAGGTTCAATGGTGATAAGCCTATATAAATAAAACTTACAAGTTCAATACATGTTTCAACTAGTGATCATCCCTACATAACCACTAGTTTAATAAGGTCTTCTACTTTTAATATATTGCGTCTATGTTACAAATTGATTTATCAGGCAGATATAGTTATGATCTATATGCGAACGAAACTTTGAAATTAAACTAATTTAAAGATGCAACACACGTACGCATACTGTATACGTAAGAACGCAGTCTGCATATCTTGCATAAAAAACATTGAAGTCTTAATTAAGGGTGAATTTTCATGAACCGAGCCCCCTGATGTATTATTGCTCATGTAAAAGCGTGATAAAATACTCCAATGGAGTAGACAGACATCGATTCGCGACTCTAAACGCAAAAAGCAGACAATGGTACCCAAAAGAATAGTAAACTGGACTAATTTGATGCAGCCCGCGTCCTCTATATAATTTTTATCCTCAAACCAGACATGGGTTCTCTAATGTCAACACATCACGCAACATTCACCATTACCAGAATTTATTATGCTTTACGTATGCTAACAACATAGATCATGTTTACTTTGTGGCTTGTTATTATCACTTGCTGAGTATATTCTTTTCTTGCTTATGTGTTGTATATGAAAGTTTTGATTACAACTTTGTTTAAATACACCCAAGTAAAGGTACATTATATAATTTAATTTTGAAGAACAAAAAAACTGCTACTCATTCACAGTGGGCGTATTACATACAACGACTGTTACAAAACACAGTGAAAGGTGGATTTTTGTCTGATTTATTATGTATAGCAGCTTTTGCTTGACTGATTAATGTATTAATCAATGGTACAAACCGTTCGATGTATTATACCATTATACAAAATGATACAGTATTGTGAATTTATACATCATGTTGAGTGGCTTTTACGAACAGAATAGATATGTATTGTTGATTTCCGATTCAATTAATTCTCTATTAATTAAAAAAAATGCACTCGTTCAAAAAGTACATACCTTTTATGTCTTATTTTTACTATAGGTGGGTCATTGTTATACACAGAGTGGCACAGCATATACGATCGATTTACCATATTTAATTTTACTATTTATATTATATATTGTCCGAGTACTATTTTTGTTAATAATCTGTACTGTAGATCGTTTGAAGTATACTATATCAAAGCAAACAAACACCTATTTCCACTCCGCGTTTTCTGTTTGACAACATCTTCTGGACGAGAGAACAAATCCTAAACATTAATGTAATTTAAACTATTTAACATTTCCAAGCATGGAGTGAGATTTATTCCAGTAATTATGGAGCAGCCATATTTTAAGAATAAACGTGTGTTGTTCGCGTGACATAGCGTTATTCACAAATTGCGACGAAACATTAAATACTAATGGCTTTGTTTTGTTAATAGGCGCCATTTTTTCCCATCCATGCAGGAGATGGCCGGTATAGTTGATATTTTTAAGCCACAGCTTTCGTCAGCCGACAAATCAGAGGCAAGAAAAATCTGACCCATCAGGGACAAGAAAAAGGTGACCAATCAGAGGCAAGAAAAAGCTGGCCGATAAGAGGCAAGAAAAAGGTGACCAATCAGAGGCAAGAAAAAGCTGGCCGATAAGAGGCAAGAAAAAGGTGACCAGTCAGAGGCAAGAGAAATCTGACCAATCAAATGCAAGAAAACGTGTTGTATATATCTAACCTACTTGCAGGCTGTACATATGGTGTGCGCCTTACTGGACGTTTATTTGCTGACAATCTGTACACAACCTTCCTGTCGTCAATAATGTGTATGTTGATAAAATCTACTCCAGCTAAATAAAAAAATGTCTACTGTAGAGATTTTGTCTGCAGCTTACATTTTATTTGCTTATGATAATGTTGGCATATTTCGGTCTTCAGAGGCCTTAAGTAATTGATCTGTGTTTTTTTTATATGAATGTAACACATTTTCGATTTTTCTTACACCTAGTGTGTTTTCGAATTTCTATAGATCCATCGCTTACTTGATAGTTAATATCATTTATGGATTGCCAATATGTTTGTGTATACTAATAACTAAAAAGAAACAATCCTCTAATCGTTTTAATATATTTCCGATACTTTCGACACTAGTACACAAAACTTCATATTTTTATTTTTCTGTCTGCATAGTAACATTTGATTGAGATCGTTTCAGATCAGCGTTCATTTTGTGATTTCTTTTGGGGTTAGTGTGATGTTCGGCTTGCCCTCTAACCGTCTTAAACCCGAATGTTTTACAGTGACCGTTGATCCCAGTTGTAATCGTGTAATGTTTATAGCTTTGTATTCGGAGCGTTTGTATCACTTGGTAGGTTACAGTACACTTAATCATGTTCTATCCCTCCGTGGTCGAAACTAGTGCCTATATCTAAAGAGTTCCTGTTCTCCTCTGCTTTAAAAGTAATTAAACCTATGCTTTTTGTGGTTATTTCTTGTATCATATTGTGTTTGGTGCATTTGATCGGGGATAATGTTGAAAGATGAACGTTTGGGGTGCGTCTATTGAAGTACGGTGCTTTTGTGGAAATCTCACTACCGAAACCCTGTTTTCCGACGGTGCTTGCATGTGGGCGAATTTTACTTTCTTAGAAGTTGCGAGACGATATATTTGTCACTGCAATTATTGGAAGAGGACAGATTTATCTCTACAATGATATCAGTCTTTCAAAAAGATGTATTGAAAAGGCATGAAAAATGCTTTGAAAGTTGGCAGTTTTATAATGGGACCCTATGGGAAATGGAATTAGTGTAATCCAAACTATGATATTGCGACGTGATCCACGCAATGAAATTCAGAGAACATTTTGCGCAAACATTTGCACCATGGAGCCACACTGCTCGCCTCATCGGCTTCATCGAGAAAAGATGAAAGCAATCTCTATTGATTTGCCCGCAAAGTTTGCAGAACTCTGATATAAAAGGCTTATCTGATTTATATCTGATTAAATAAAAACCGGTTTTGATGATGTTAATTGTTTAGTTTTGGAACGAACGAAGCGATTTCATTGTCGATTATCAAATTGTAACCCAGTTTATGTAGCATAGCATATACACAAATTGATCGCGGTGTCCGGTGATGTTGATTAACGATTGATGAGAATTGTATCGATTAAATGATAAACTAATGCGTCTACTGATTGAAAAATTGATTGTCTGTAGGAAACAATAATTGTGTAAGTGTCTGTTTAGTAAGAGAATAACATAGGATGGGTGAAATCCTGTAAGCATATATTGCTTGATGTTGAGTTTCTTTGTGTTTGAATATGTATACGACTGGTTCAACAAGTAAGCGCTCGATCTATGAATGTATCAATCGCTCAGTCAGTCAATATCCAGTCGGTCGGTCAGTTAGTCATGCAAGAGTTGATTTTTTTTTAAATATAAATAATGCTATATCGCAAGTATAAGCTTCGTTTGATAATACAGATTCGAAAGTCATTAACGTGACAGCACGTGAAACAAAGAGTACAAGAACACCTAAAAATATTAATGCCTTTATTCGCTCAAAATGGCTATACAACTGGCTGGAAGGAATAGCTTACGATCGTTTCTCGTACATTTATTGTATACCTCGAAACAGATAACACCATAATATGTTGTACAATGCCTTGTAATTTGCAGATATCATAGAATAATATGGCGAACAACAAACAATCTATATAAATGTTGTATAAGTTGCAATTTATTTATGAAAAAAAAATATCATCAAATTCCGTTACCATGTACCTTCTCTATCCATTGACTTTGAAGTCAAAGTGAATAACTTTATCCAATTAAACCCGTAGAAGGAAATTACATTTACACAGTAGTTCTAATTCAGACTACATATTTGTATTCGGAAGAAGTATTTACCGACCACCCTTCGACAGAGTGGGAAAACAACTGCATTCATAATGTACCGTTGGAAAACGGAGCTTCCTTTATCAGTCACAGGGATATTTCTTCTATATGTACGTTATACATTTGGTATTGATAAAAAGGTATTTGCTTTTAACATTGTCTGTCATTGCATATATTTGTTTAACATTGCATGCCATTATATTTTTTTTGAAGACTCGTTCTCGTTGTATTTATTGTGTATTGTTATTCTACAAACATTGACTTTGTTTTCGTGTTTATCTATGTATGTTTATTTAAGTTTCAAATTATAACCATGTGCTAGTTGGCAATGTGCAGTCGCTTTAATATACAGTCGAACATTTTCCGTTAGTTCATGAATAAACACTGTTTATCATAAAATATCATTTATTTTCATCCCTACAAAAAATTAAAAATCCGCATTTTTACAAACGTGGATGGTCGTTATTTGATCTTGGCTTTATAAGAACATTTTATTCAGTTATAACATTCACAACCGCATGTGCTGCAAAGAATATTTGATATTCAGCAACATGATTTAGTTGTCCGTATATGCAAACTTATTTCGGGATTATGCGTGGGCCCTAGTTTAAGCTTTCATTAGCAAACAACTTAGGTGTTAACTTGCACTTATTCAACAATTTTATTATTAATTTTATGCACGGATATATTTGCAAGTGCTTGTTCTGCGTGTATTTATTAGGAAAATGAGGCATTTATTCGAAAATTGAATTTTGGATTGTTGATGGTTTTTACAAGTAACGACTGTAAATGTCAATTAAGTGTCGACACGCTTTCTGTACATAGTACACCTGTGAACACACACGTCTTTTTGTTTTATTTTTATTCAAATAACTACACTTTTTCTCTTCCTGAAAGAAAGTTCTTACACGTTTGTCTGACAGTTGCTGTGCGTGTTATGGCATTAACAGATCATTACTCGTACTGTCCATACAACTATTGTTAATATCAGTTATGCGCAGTTGTTGACATTTTGTATAATACTGCATTGTTGAACAGACAATTTAAAAATGGAAACGCATTGCACATTTGCATAAGGAACATGACATTGATTCGGTATTCATTTCATGGTCATAAGCGAACGCAGTGAACACATGATTTAAGCATATGCATATACAAAATGATATTGTGACGTGACATACGCAATCGAAATCAGCGGACCTAACACGCGAAAGTATGGTGGCAAAGAGTGACATACATTCCTCTTTTTTTAAATTGCACTCCTCTTTTTTTCTATCTCGTTCCCACGACAAACAAAATCGAGGAAACGATTTACTAAATCTTGGGAACGAGTAAGCAATGTCATGGGAACGACTTACCAAGTTGATGGAACGAAATAGGAAAAAGAGGAGTGCAAAACTAAATGCAAGAGGAGTGCAAAAAAAAAGAGCGGTGCAGTAAATAAAGGAGGGTTGAATTAAACAAAAGAGAATTGAAGCAGTATAGAGGGAATGACTAAGCTAAAAAGAAGAGTGCAATTTAAAAAAGATGAGTGAATGTCACCTCTATGCCACCGTACGAAAGTGTGCATCATCGAGACTCACTGTTTGCCACATCGGTTGCTTATCGAAAAGATGAAAAGATTCTTTATTTATTTGCCCGCATATTTTGCAATACTTTAGCAGAAGGCTTATCTGATTTTTTATTTTATGAAATTGTTTCCGGTTTTAAAGATGCAATTTGTTTAGTTAAGCTACGACTGAGAGATTTAATTGCTGAGTGATACTAGGTAACGTAGTGTATTACTCATAGAATGTACCCGAATCGGTTACCGTAACGTTATATTATGGTTTTCATAGAAATATTGTTTGACTTACTGATGGAAATGTAATTAATAAACTTGGACTGAAGTTTGTTCTTTGTGACTTATTGAAAATCCAATCGATTAGATATGTTTCTGAGGGATTATTTGACTGATAGGGTTGTATCGATCAATAAATCAACTGATTATTGGTTCAAAATACTCGTGTTTGTTAATCAATCAATTAAATAATTAATTAATAAATCAATCAATCGATCAATTAATCAATTTATCAACAGAACAGACCATAAAAGTTTATTTCGACTTAAGCATATATACAGCTCATCGTCATAAACATACTTATGCAATAACAGCATGCGTTTCAATTTCATACAAAACATACATCATTTCGAAGAAAGATCAATTTAAAAAAGGAATGAAATACAACTTGTCAAAATCAATCAATCAACCAATCAACCAAACAACAAATTAACCAATCAATCAACCAACAAACCAATCAATCAATCAATCGCTCGAATAGTTAATCAGAATTAAAATCGATAAAACATTCAGGTCTATGTCATTGACGGTACCAAGTGTGCATATTGTGTTCTGCTTATCATCCTGTTTTGTTGAGAGAATATTTCACTGGCCTTAAATAAAGGACCTTAAATTTGAGTGAGATTTTCTCCCCTTTTGGTATCTCAAGAGTTCTGTTGTACTAATATATACATATTTATTGAATGCCTATATCTAATCTAAAACAAAGACTGATGCATTTAAGTATAAAAATAAACGAACACATATAATTCCCGTATTTCACATTGTGAAACCATTTATGTATTAAGTGGCGAGAAAAACAACTTCTGAATTTTGAATAACGTCATTAATGTTCATTACATAAATACGTCATTATAACATGTACATATTCTCGTAGTAAAATTTAACGTTATTTTTATGTAAGAAAGTAAAATTAACATTTCATAGTTGTGGTGCTCCGATGAGTTAGATCGCACACACCTTGCGGGTTAGTTAAATGCAACTGCACACTCAACTCGTGCGATACAAACCACCAGAACACAAAACTCAGGTAATACTTTCTTACTTTTCTAAACGTTTTTATTTCTGTTTATTTAACATTACCATCTTGCAAATACATGTTAACATTAAGACCTTAATATTGCATCAAAGCGCAGTCCTTTGAAGATAATATTATCCAATAAAACCCGCCGGCGTAAAACACATAAACTTTTATGCAATAAACTTACCATTGTTCAGAAACGCTAGACGACGCCAGTTGGAAAACAACAGCCCACATAATGCACAATTTGGACTTGGGGCATATTTTACCAGTTACAAGAGTATTGTACTTTCATTTGTTTGATGGTAATATTAATACAACTGTATTTGCATTAAGCACTATCTGCAATTAAACATCAGTAAAATAATTTCACAATATTCATTTTCAATGTCAAACTGATTGTAAATATTTGAAGAATCGGCGAGTTCTTTGTCGTTGTCTCATTGCAGTTAAACTTTAAAAACATGCATTGTTTTCCGACACAAATGTTTATATAAATGTATGTAAATATTAAAACAAAAGATGTTTTTTTTCGACCAAAACCATAAATTATTATTATCAGTATTTTAAAAAGATTGTGAACTTTACCGTTTATTTTTTGACAAACACCTTGTGTAAGACCATTGCATACATTTTGGACTCAACCGTGATGCAATATGCATGCAACATACTTCCTTATCAAGAAGCAGTTGTTTGAAAATATTTTACTACACTTCTGATTACATTATATTCGATTTATATGTATCAAAACGTTTATTGCATATAATTGCATATATTCGTGATGCACATTAATGGTATTTTCCTTAACTTTTAGCTTGACAGAGAGTTCGGGTTTAAATTAATTTAATCCCTTCTTAAACGATTATATGCCTTTTAATCAATGGTTGATATCTCATTTCCATATAAAATTCAATGACTCATTTTTAAAATAACGAAATAAAATTTATAGCCATCTTTCGACCGACAAAAGCTCTTTTAAATTCGTAATCATCTCCAATTCATCTCCTGGCAACATTGCATTATAGAAACGAGAAATCATATAACGCTATTCGTAACTATCTATTTAATTGGCAAATATTGCACGAGAATCTGTTTAAGAAACAAATTTATGTTTTAATAAAAAAGTTTTTAGATTAAATTGCATGCATTAAATTGCATCATACTTATGTGCAGACAACGTTTGCACACATCGACGTTTTCCAAATTACTAATTATTTTTGATTTAGTATTTATTGAAGAATGGGTTTTATAATTGGTAAGTTCAGAAATATTCTATTTAATAAACATATCAAGTAGTATTAACTATTTATTAATCTAAAAAAACATGAATTTTTATATAAATATACAACTATAGGAACTGACGTGATTTTTCANTCCTCGTCCTCCTCCTCGTCCTCCTCCTCGTCCTCCTCCTCGTCCTCCTCCTCGTCCTCCTCCTCGTCCTCCTCCTCATCCTCCTCCTCGTCCTCCTCCTCGTCCTCCTCCTCGTGCTCCTTCTCGTCCTTTTCCTCGTTCTCGTCCTCCTCCTTTTCCTCGTTCTCCGCCTCCTCTTCATCCTCTTCTTCCTTCTCCTCTTTCTCCTTTTCCTCCTCTTCCTCCTCCTTCTCTTCCTCCTCTTCCTCCTTCTCCTCCTTCTTCATCATCACATAATACTTATAATACTATTATTATAATTATATTCAGCAGCAGAATTATTTTCGACAACGTTCTATCACTATTTAATAGTTTTCATATTATGATTCAACTCGAAGGTTTATAATTTGAAAGGAAATTTCGTACATAACCATTATCGCTTGTATATGTCTTGAGTTTTGTAATCAATTTGGTACAATATCTAAAACCAAAACTACTGCTTTATCTGTTTTTATCTTAATGTCCGTACGAACACCTGATGTAATTTACTCTGTTAATTTTATGCCATGTCTCACTCCACTTGAAAACGCGGTGAAGAAATTGTTAATTCATCGTCCAAAATGCATTCGTGCAACAAACGAAACTAGGCTTTTTGAATATAATAAAACGCGTAACTTCAAAGCACATAAGCAATAACATTCATAGTTATAAACCATATTTTATAAATTACCGTTTTTCGTTTATGCCTTGAGATAATTATTTTACTGAATGCAAACGTGCAATAAAACCCACGTTTTATTACAAATTCACCAAGCAGAGTTTGGCGCCAAAAGAACTGTGGTTAAACCATGTAAACGCTGGAAACATATTGTTATTTTCCTTTAAATGTAATAATAATTATTTTTGCGCTACATCGCAATAATATTGAAATAATCCTGTGTTAATGGCATTGCAATTATAATGTGTATGTGCATAACCATAACGTTATGAAACGTATTGTGTTCGTTAGAATGCTTGTGTAATAAAACATTAATTTAACGTAATATTTTTATTATTGAAGTTTTTTAGATGACGCAACAAAATATTTTTAAATATTTAAATTCGTTATCATCTCTACTTCATCTCCTGGCAACATTGCATTATCAAAACGAGAAATCATATAACGCTATTCGTAACTATCTATTTAATTGGCAAATATTGCACGAGCATCTGTTTACGAAACAAATTTATGTTTTAATAAAATTGTTTTTAAATTACATTGCTTGCATTAAATTGTATCATACTTATGCGCAGACAACGTTTGTACACATCGACGTTTTCCAAATAACCAATTATTTATAATTTAGTATTTATTAAAGAATGGATTTTATAATTGGTAAGTTCAGAAATATTCTATTTAATAAACATATCAAGTAGTATTTACTATTTATTAATCTAAAAAAACATAAATTTTTATATAAATATACAACTATAGGAACTGACGTGATTTTTCATTTTATAGCATATTTAATTGAACGAGGTCAATTTTGTTAGTTCGAAAGTCTATTGCGAGCACTAGCAAAATTCTTTGACAAGTTTAACAGAAAACGGCTTGAAATGACAATAATTGTCAGATCTATGCTTTAAACGTCGAATACCATATTTACGACAATATGCTGAAACATTCAAAATGGTGTTTAAAGCCGCCGTGACGTCATATTGAAGAGGAAGACGTTTGCAAAAACGGTCAATTGAAGGAAATTTAGCCTTTGACAACGCTCAAAATGTTGTCTTAAACACGTTTAATATAGCAATATTTGAAAAAGAATGTTTTAATCGTGAAACAATATATAACTTGTGATAGACTGAAGTATTGTCTGAGCTAATTTAAAGGAAGCTAAGTTACATAACTATGGGCTTAGTATAGACTCATATTGTTGCCTGTTTAAGGCACCCCTTAATCAACACGAGATCTCAAATACCACACCAAAGACGATTCATATATTTCGAGTTGTAAATGTACGAACAGTACAATTATCAACATAGTTTGATACAGCTCACACTTTTTATTTTCTTTCTGGATGTATTGATTGCATTATTTCTGTCTGTGTTTCTTATACTATTAGCTTTCAAATACAAAACCACTTTTTATTTATGAACAGATAAACAATAAATTTAATGTTAAATACGCAGTTTACTGCGACAAACTGTGTCAAAGGCTCATGCATATTCACGGCTCATGAATCACACAGTGTATTTTATCCTTCTCTCAACCACTTTTTCACTTTGTATCTTGTATTCAATATATGAGAATAAAATGCAACCTGGGATATTGTTCACTCACTTACCCTCGTCTGTTCCACGCCTCATTACATATCAGAACAGGAGCGCATTCATTGCTCGTTAGCCTTTGTAAATATAATAAAATTACTGCATTTTTGAAACTACATCCTCAATTAAAGATAATGGGATATATATTGCAAATAATGGTGTGTTATCAACAAACCAGACACATTTTATACACAGTTATTTTTTTGTTAAACGAGTTGTCTCTTTATAATGGCCTGCTTATAGAACAATTTAAATTGAATTGTAGCGAGGTCACCTTATCTCGGTCGTAATTGTCAATGTAAAAAAGTACATGTTAGTTATGAGGATATCACCAAATAATTGATTATTTCATCGATTTTCTCCAAATTTTCTCCTGCACTTTGTCCAGACTGAAAAGCATTCCATTTCAATTCCAACGCAGCATCACTTAATTCAAACCAATTCCACTATATTTCTCTTAACTAGTTTTAACTGCCACCAAACGTTAGTTCGCTCATCTTTTCCTTTCGTTCAATGCATCGTAATATTTCAGCAAAGAAACCAATATACCCCTTTTTCTATCATATCCTCCAAAATGCAATTCAATTCAATCTACATGTTTCTTCAGTACCATCTAATCCAAATCTCTCAACGCCTTTATATTCTTTGTTAACCTTTTGTTAATGCTAATGGTTCATTTTGTCCAAATGTAAGGTATGCTTGTGTATTAAATATGATTTGAGGAAAGGCTTCTCTCTTCAACTGCATACAATTATAATGTATTTAAATCCCCAAACTCCCTGAGTGTCATGTTCATTTCCAGTTCTTCCTATGTCTCGTTTGCAATGTGTTCTTCATTGCCAATAATGTACATAACATATCGTTCTTATGCGTCTTGCTTGAAAATACCGATACTAATGTCTTTCATATTGTTTTTCTTTAATTGACTACATTTGGTTTCTCTCCATGCCAAGTCTTCCATGCTAAGTCTTTCCATGATTGTTTCTATATCTAGTCTAAGAGAGGCAACCTATTTCTCTCTAAGATGTAACACTCGGTTCTTATACTGTGATGTAAAGGGCACATTTTTTATTTTATTTTCAACAGTCTTTTCTTATGAGATTTCGAGAACTGGAACTACTTGTTACAAGTAAGTTTACTAAGCACGAACAATCGATACGCCTAAAGTTATATTCATCAACGGCTTTTTACAAGACTGGTCGACCCATTAATAGTTGTTATGCAGTTAACAAACCAGTGCATTGACTAAGGTGATACAAATCAGAGAATACAACAATACGTGGGTCGGTTTGTCCACATTAATCATTGTAAAATCGTATACAAATTAACTTCATGAAAATGAATATTTGTGTTGGAAAATGTTTTCTCATTCTACATTGGGCCTTTTTCCTTTACTTCACAAAATCGTTCTACGTAACCTGCGTTTTTGGTTCCTATAAAACAACAACCTTACCAGTAATGTGTTATTTTTTCAACATAACTGTTCACTACTCGTCTCTCTTCATCACCTGAAAGCTTTAATTTAGAGCAAAAGTGCTAATATTTGTTATAAAATTGTATTATAATCATCGCTAGATTGTAATGCCCACACAAAACGCGTTACAACGACCATTGGAACATTTGATAAAACGCTTACATCACCTTACTCCATTATGTCTCCGCTCGCAGCTCGCTATCTCTATAACGTTAACAAGTTACAAATAGGCGATGACAGCTTATTGTCCGATATGACAGTTTACACTTTACGAAATAAAACACTTACACAACGGGCGTTTTATGATGTTAATTTCGCGTTAATTTATTTCCTGGTTTTATTATACACACGGACCATTAACAAATGGGGCAAATATTTCTGCCCGGGTTAAGATTGGATCATTTACTATTAATATTAATGGCGATTCTATACAGATAAAATGTAACTACGCTCCGGGAATAATCTATGGCTCCAAGGATGCAGACTGTGTCATTGGATGCAAAGGGAAAACGGTTAATTATTACCCCTACATCGCTTCCTATTGTACAAGTTACATCTTACAACAAAGTGCAAATGATTCATTGTAAATAAAAACGAGACTTTGCTATTGCGATATACACTGAGAGAACTAATAATAATGAAATTACATGTTTATATGTTTATGTAAAACGCATCATACGTGTATTATTTAACCACCCACATAGCGCATTTAACAAATATAAACATACATGTCCTGCGTTTTCGTTCTACAGAAAAACAACAAATTGGGAATTAATGAAAGACACAGCATACAAGCAACGTTCATACTGAATTTTTACCATAAGTTCCGTCCTTGTTATTTAGCGAATAGAACATTTAATTCAGTAATTAGTATACACATGGTTCGACGAAATTCCAGAATCGTTCTATTAACGCATGGTTATTCATAATGCTAAATACAACAACATGTTTAACACGTTAACACGTGACATTGCAGTAATCGCCTGATATCCCGATGAACATTTGACGGCATTGCATATTGGAAGCCAAAGTGCTTATCGGGAATCGTTTTTCTCAAGTGGTACCTAGCACCAAGCCTTTGATTGGATGACAAACGAGGTGATCTTTCTGATGTTCTTAACGAACCTGCAGCGTTTATGGGTACCAACTTGGATCGACCGATTGTAGCTCCTTTGATGCTTACCAGAATCGCCGAGAAACGCATCGAACTCTTGGGAATTTTGCAACACCGAGGGATACACTATTCTGGAATACCATCACCGGAGTGCGAGTGGCAATTTATTAACAATAATAATAGCAATCGTCCTTACTAAAAAGATTTTATGTCCAATGTATGGCTTATGCTAATCGGTTGCAACGATGTGCACATGTGGATCAAACGACTTATTACAAGTAACGACCTGCGTTTTTAAGTTCTGTTCTGTTGTGTAAGGTCAATACCAATAGATTAGCGTGGGTCCCAACTCATATAAATACTCTATGTTTGTATTTGTTTTGAATATTATAATTAGTAAAAATCAACATCAATTGGGCATACACTTACCAATCATTTTGTTGCATACATTATTTCCTGGCTTTTTAATTTAAGATATGATTCTAATGAAAACATATTTCAAAGCATTATTGTTTAATTTCCGTTTCCCACGGCTACGAAAATAATAAAATCCATGCTTTATAAATACATGTAAGATATCTAGCATCTAAACCATTTTGGAAATTAAAATGCTTGCAGTGTTAAACATTTTGATTTCCACTAGGTCAATAATTACGATTTTCACTCACGATTGTTTGTAGTCGTTAATATAATTATAGATTAGTGAAAATACTTATTTGATCCCATTTTGGAGAGTGATTATGATATTATGCACTCCATTTTTTTATATTTATTTATAGTCCACTCCTGTGTAATTCATTAATTTTCCGAATTTCAATAAGGGCTCCACTCTACGGCGATACAAAGTCCAGGCTATGATGATTCGTTGTCATTTGAAATTTGCACTTGCAGAAATTGTACATGTATACCTAAATTAAAATTACATGTGTTTCACAATTACCAAACACCCATAGGAATAGTCCCGAAAGACAATAGTGTCTGGCATAAACTTCAGACATTAAGGATTCGTAATATAATTATATTCTAATTTACGTGATATTTAGTTAAAGTGTTTACTTTATCTCATTTGCTTTACTTTGAAGAGTTGTCATATTTGAGAGTTTAATCAGAATGTGCTATCATTGCAACTATAATGACCTTTTAAGTAGAACTTTCTATTGATCCACCTCCCAGTAACATGTCGATCTGAGTGCCTGCAGACGACATTTACTTGATTATTTAAAGGATAAAACACTGATATCGACAGTTTAGTAAATTGTTTTTTTAAATTTCGGACGACTAAAATGTATCAATGGAATTATGTTCAACAAATTTAACTATTTTACTATCAATTTGTCATCTGCCAATATTCAAAGTAAAAACTCCCGTTGTTATCGCTGTTATTTAAGAATTAAATAGCATTTGTCTGCATTTCATCGGTGTATAAACTGTCGAGAAAATTACGCCTAATTTAGGTGTATTTTTATCGACAGTTCATACACCGATGAAATGCAGAAAAATGCTATTCAATTCGTATGATTACAACACAAAATGATCTTAAAGCTGAAATTCTATAATGGTAAGGGTCATAAAAGTCCTTTTTAATCAAGCGTATGAATCTATTTTCAGTTTCGGTTTCATCTCCGTCAAACGGGTATATCGTTGAAGTTCGCGCAAAAATATAACGTCATTTCGCTATTGACCGATAAAAAACAACGCCTTTAAGTTTCGCGCAAAACATAACGTCATTTTGGCAACTTGACACACTTTCTATTGCTTGGTTCACGGAAAAAATTAAATTAAGTGTTTATTTTCTTGCATACGATTCAAAATAATTATGCATTAAGTAACAACGAAACACGAAAATATTACACAGAACTTAACGCGTAGTTTAATTCACGTGTATGAAACGTTAATGAACATCTTGTTTTGATTGTAGCTCTTTGTGGAATTTTAGGTGTAACAAACCATAAAGGCCAATCCCCTAACGGATAAAAAGAGCTGCCTGTGTATAGTAAATAATTATAAACTAAAACAATTCTTTATAAAACTAAGGTAATTTATAACAGATTTTTTAACGCGCTCTGAGTAGAAACAGTTTGATAGAATATATGCCAAACTGAGAGCACGTGCAGAGGAAATTCTTCAATCCATGCTTTTACATTACGAAAATAATTTACAATACGTGGTTTTCATTTAAACGAATTTCTTTCTTTTATCAATCTTCAGATATCTCAAATTGAATCTTAATTTACCTAGATATCACACATAAACCTGGATTGCACAATATCTTATTGATTTCTTTAAATAAATATGCAGTTGTATGTTTCTGTGAATAATTGTAAAAACATCTGGAAAATATTGTGTTTCTCAGTGAAGGCATGAACGACGACGACGACGATGACGACGAAGACGACGACGACCACGACGACGACGACTACGACGACGAAGACGAAGACGACGACGACAACGACGACGACGACGAGGACGACGACGATGACGACGACGACGACTACGACGACGACGACGAAGACGACGACGACTGTATAAACAGTGTCTTTACTCAGGATGGATAGGTCTTGTCATAAATGCATAAAAACATACATTAAGAGTTTCCTGTTGTTGATATAAAAAAAGAGAAAAAAGTGTGATTCATTCACCGAGGGCGTATTACATACAATGACTGTTACAAAACACGGTTAAAGCTGGATTGTTTACTGATTTATCATGATTAAGTTTTGCTTGGGAATAGATAATAGATATGTGTTGTTGTTTTCTGATTCACTTGATTCTCTATTAATGTAAAACAAAGTACAATCGTTAAAAAGGTACGTACCTTTTGTGATTTAGTTTTACAATAAGTTGGTCATTATCATCCACGGAGCAGCACAGAAAATATACGATCGATTCACAATATTAACTATCGCTATTTATAAGATATTCTGTCGGATTTCTACCCTTGGCAATTATATATACTGTAGACAGTGAACATTTTTATTTATTCCAGTAACACATTATTTAGAAGTGAATCGGCTTCATCGCGAAAAGATGAAAGCAACCTCTATTGATTTGCCCGCATAGTTCGCAGTATTCTGATAGAAGGCTTATCTGATTTATATCTGATTAAATAAAAACCGGTTTTGATGATGTTAATTGTTTAGTTATGGAACGAACGGAGCGATGTAATTGCCGAGTATTAAATTTGGACCCACTTTATGTCTGATTGCATCGACACGAATTGATCGCGGTGTCCGGTGATATTCATTAACGATTGATGAGAATTTGATCGATGAATTGATAAACTAATGCGTCTACTGATTGATTGATTGATTGATTGTAATAAGGGATAAAATAATTGTGTTAGTGTCCGTTTAGTAAAGTGAATAACATAGGATGGTTGAATAATTAATTGTAAGCATTGATGGCTTGATGTTGAGTTTATTTGTGTTTAAATAAGTATACGACTTATTCAATGAGTAAGCGATCGATGAATGAATGTAGCAATCGCTAAGTCAGTCAGTCATCCGGTCGGTCGGTTGATCAGTCAGTCAGGCAGTCATTCATGATTTTGTTTTTTATTATCAAGAAGGCTGTATCGTACGTTTAAGATTTATTTGATAATAAAGACTTGAAAAAATAATTTACACGACAGCACTTGAAGCAAAGAGTGTCAGGACACCAATAAACATGAATGCCTTTGTTCGTTAAAAATGGCTCAACTAGTTCATAGAAGGAATAGCTTACGACCATTTGTGTCGTGTTCTGAGAAAACTGGGCAAAATGCTTGTGCGTAAATTGTCATCACAGATTAGCCTGTGCAGTCCGCACAGGCTAATCAGAGACGACAATTTCCGCTTTTTATGGAATTTTCCGTTTAAATGATGTCTCTTCTTAGCGAAAATCTAGTTTAGGCGGAAAGTGTCGTCCCGGATTAGCCTGTGCGGACTGCACATGCTAATCTGGGATGACACTTTACGCACATTCATTTTGCCCAGTTTTTTCAGAACGCGACACATTTCTCTTACATTTGTTGTGTACCTCGAAACAGAAAAATATTGTGAACAACGCCTTGTAGTTTGCAGCTATCATGCGTTAATTGAAAAATATGGCGGACAACGAACAATCTATATAAATGCTGTTTGAAAAGTCGCGATATATTTATGCAATATTAATATTAGCAAATGCGGGTTATCATGTATCTTCTATTCCATCAAATGTGCATCCTTTGAAGTCAAAGTGAATAACTTTGTCCAATCAAACCAGCAAACGAGAATCATTTGCACAGGGACTCTAATTCAAACTACTTATTTGTATTCGGAAGAAGTATTTATCGAAAACCCGTCGACGCCAGAGGAAAAACAAGTGCCTGCATAATGTACAATTTTAAAACAGGACTTGCTTTATCAGTCTCAAGGGTATTTCTCCTATTTACACAGTTGATGGTAATATCGATAAAAAGCTATTTACTTTTAACAGTGTCTCATTGCATATGTTGGTTGTACATTGCATATCAGTGTATTTTTTTTGAAGAATCTGTCTCGTTGTATATGTTTGATACGCTTCATTTTACTTCGATACATGGAACATGCAATTTAACACTTGTGAAGATCATTATTTGTTAAGTGACCGCACATTATTTGCTGATGGCGGACACATCATTTAATATCAATGTCTGTATTCCTTCAAAATGACAACACATTTCAAGAGTCATTTTCCTAAAGGCAATATCTTATGGTGATTCTCGTTGTGATGTTGAATGATTCAATTGGTGCTAGATATGTTTAATAGACATTATTTCGAGAGGCATTCTTGCGATCAGATAGTATAATACAATACTGGACAATCTATCCAACACATCAATAAAAATAACAATGTTTGAAGCTGTGTCATCATCTTTGATTGGTCATTTGAACGCATTTTAAATCCATGTAAAGGCTAATTTTACAGCATACTTAGCTCAAATGTATTACAACAACATACACGTAACGTCATGCATAATAAGTAGTTTGAAACAGTTGCATAAGTAATATAACATTGATTCGCAATTCATTATATGGTCATAAGCAAACACAGTTAACAAATGTTTCAAGCATATGATTGTACAAAATGATATAGTAACGCGATCCACACACTGAAAATCAGCAAACCTAACACTCCAAAGTGTGCAACATCGAGACTCACTGCTTGCCACATCGACTGCTTATCGAAAAGATGAAAGGAATCTCTATTTATTTGCCTACATAGTTTGCAACACTTTAATAGAAGGCTTATCTGATTTATATTTTTTGAAATAGTTTCCGGTTTTAAAAATGTAATTAGTTTTGTTAAGCAACGAACTTGGATTTTTAATTGCAGAGTAATACACGGTAACGTAGTGTATTACTCATTGAATTGGTTCCCGGAATATAAAATAGAAATATTGATTAACATACTTTTGGAAATGTAATTAATAAACATGGACTGAAGTTTGTACCATGTGACTTATCGAACATCCAATGGATTCAATATGTTTCTGAGGGTTACAGTGAGTTATAGGGTTGTATCAATAATGAAATGATTGATGGTTCGAAATGCATGTGCTTGTGAATAAATGAATGAATCAATCAATCAATAAACAAATCCATCCGTCAGTCTGTCTGTGTGTCTGTCTGTGTGTCTTTCTGTGTATGTATGTGTATCTGTCTGTCTGTGTGTCTGACTGTGTGTCTGTCTGTGTGTCTGTTTGTGTGTCTGTCTGCTTGTTTGTCTGTTTTTTGTATCTGTCTGTGTGTATGTTTTTCTGTGTGTATGTCTGTTTGTCTGCCTGTGTGTCTGTCTGGGAGAAATAGAATGCACGAAATTTGACTGTAAAGTTCTTTCAATACATCAGGTACGTGACAGTTTTGATTAGAAGAAGAGAACTAAGCATTTCTTGCGTTTCTAAACGTTTTATTTCTGTTTATTTAATATAACACTCTTGCAAATTCAATTTAACATGAAGACCTTAATATTGCATCAAAGCGCAGTCCGTTGTAGATAACGTTATCCAATAAAACCCGCATGCGTGAAATACATTAACTTTAATGCAATTTACATTGTTCTGATAGGCTAGAGGACGCCAGTTGGAAGACAACTGCCCACATAATGCAGTAGTTGGACTTGGAGAACACTAAACCATTCGCAAGGATATTGTACGATACCTTGTTTGATGCAAATATTAATAAAACTGTATTTGCATTGATCACCGTATGCAATTAAATGTCAGTTTATTCAATTCAAAATAGGTTAACCGTATGCGTGTTTGTCACTGTAAACTTTTGAAGAATCAGCGTCCTTGTTAATAAATAAGGCAGCTGTTCCAATATTAACATACGTCCGCAAATGTATGTTCCTTGTCGTTGTCGATGTTAAAGTACAGAAAGATGTATTGCTCTCCGGCAAACAATATTTATATAAATATATGTTAACATTTCTAAAATAAAAAAAAATGAAACTAAAACCATTAATTTTGTCAGCAGTGTTCTTACAATTATCTAAAGTATATCGTTCAATTACTTGACCCAAACATGTGTAAGAACATGGCATACATGCAGGACTCAACCGTGATGCAATATGCTTGCAATCATCTGTAACAGTAAATGTAAACGCTTCCTTATCAAGAAGCTATTATTTGAGAACATTTTACTACATTACTCATGGCCATTCTAGGAAATTCCTCGTCCCTGAGCATTGACGTTTGTAACGCTGAAACGATAAGGTATGATGTTTCCTTTTTAATGCAGAATGTTAAAGCGTAAAATACTTTGTTACTAAAAAACGCTAATGACGTCAGCAAAATCCGCAATCCGAAACTTCCTCATTGTACGCATGCGTGAAGATTTCAAGAAGCGTATGCCATTGCCTAATAAGATCAAATCCTGGAAATAACTTGCCAACATTGCTAGTGTTTGATATACTTGTTTTTGACTTCTTTANCATGCGTGAAATACATTAACTTTAATGCAATTTACATTGTTCTGATAGGCTTGAGGACGCCAGTTGGAAAACAACTGCCCACATAATGCAGTAATTGGACTTGGAGAACACTAAGCCATTCTCAATGGTATTGTACGATACCTTGTTTGATGCAAATATTAATAAAACTGTATTTGCATTGATCACCGTATGCAATTAAATGTCAGTTTATTTAATTCAAAATATGTTAACCGTATGCGTATTTGTCACTGTAAACTTTTGAAGAATCAGCGTCCTTGTTAATAAATAAGGCAGCTGTTCCAATATTAACATACGTCCGCAAATTTATGTTCCTTGTCGTTGTCGATGTTAAAGTATAGAAAGATGTATTGCTCTCCGGCAAACAATATTTATGTTTATTTCACATTTAAAAAAAAAAAAAAAATGAAACTAAAACCGTTAATTTTGTCAGCAGTGTTCTTATAATTATCTGAAGTATATCGTTCAATTACTTGACCCAAACATGTGTAAGAACGTGGCATACATGTAGGACTCAACCGTGATACAATATGCTTGCAATCATCTGTAACAGTAAATGTAAACGCTTCCTTATCAAGAAGCTATTATTTGAGAAAATTTTACTACATTACTCATGGCCGTTCTAGGAAATTCCTCGTCCCTGCGCATTGACGTTTGTAACGCTGAAACTATAAGGTATCATGTTTGCTTTTTAATGCAGAATGTTAAAGCGTAAAATACTTTGTTACTAAAAAAACGCTAATGACGTCTGCAAAATCCGCAATCCGAAACTTCCTCATTGTACGCATGCGTGAAGATTTCAAGAAGCGTATGCCATTGACTAATAAGATCAAATCCGGGAAATAACTTGCCAACAGTGCTAGCGTTTGATATACTTGTTTATGACTTCGTTAGGGTGTTTAGTAGAACGTAAAATCATTGTAAATGAGTTATCCTATTCTATACTTACCAGAACATATTACCATGAAGCCAGCACTAAGAGAAGTATTTTAAAACAATTTCAGCAAGTCATACACTTGGTTTAATGCTGTTTCTTTGTTGTTAATACATAACAAAGTAAAGGCATGACTTTGGGGTTTCCATCATCGACAATATTGTCGTTTTCGTATTCGATGTGAAACAATCTTAATATAGTAGTACCGTAAGAGCATAATACAACATAATCTATTACCTTGAAAATTTGCAGAAGTGTCACGTCGTTTGTCGCCTTGTACGATAACTTTAGCGACTTTGTAGGTACATTGTACCACTACCTAGTTTGACCTGGTTCTAACGCATCTCGCATGATACAAGATCGGAGGAGAACGTATTTAAACTTAAACGACAATTCTGAATTTTGGATTTGCAAAAATCCTTTTTCCGTTGTACCACATTGTACTGATTGTAGTGAAATACGTAGCACAACGTAGAACAACGTGCGCATTTAGCAAAACGTCAACAGAACGAGAGAGGCATGTCTTTTACTACTACATGCAGGATTATTCGCTACTTCAAAACAAAAATAAGACAAAAGTATAAGTTGCGTAACCATTATGATAACGGCGTTATTCAATAGTGACCAATGAATTGAAACCATTTGAACTCATACAGTCGTGTATGCAATATTATGAATTTTTTTTTTTCCCCTTACCGACAAGAATCCAAACTATATCACTGTTAAATATCCATTTCAAAAAATGATTGATGATTAATTTGAAAATAAATACATGATGCTTTCAAAATAAATTGTTTTATAAATTATATATATCTATTAAAACATTTTTTGCATACAAGTGTCAGGCATGTATTCGTAATGCACTAATCCATTAAATGTTTTTTCATTACCTTATTGCTTGACACAGTGTTTGGCTTTAATTTAATTTAATTTTTTTTAACGATTGTATACCCCTAAATTAATAGTGGATATCTCATTTCCATAGAAAATTTAATTACTCATTTTTAAAATAACGAAATTAAATGTATAGCCATTGTTCGACAAAAGCTCTTTTAAATTCGTAATCATCTCCATTTCATCTCCTGGCAACATTGCATTATAGAAACGAGAAATCGTATAACGCTATTCGTAACTATCTATTTAATTGGCAAATATTGCACGAGCATCTGTTTACGAAACACATTTATGTTTTATTAAAATTGTTTTTGGATTATATTGCTTGCATTGAATTGTATCATAATTATGTGCAGACAGCGTTTGTAAACAGCGACGTTTTCCAAATTACCAATTATTTGTAATGTAGTATTTTATAAAGAATGGATTTAATAATTCATGGTTCATAAATCTATTATATAATAAACTTATCAAATAGTATTAAATATTTATTTAAGTCAAAATAACACAAATTACTATATAAATATACAACTATAAGAACAGAAGTGATTTGTCATTTTATGGCATATTTTATTGAACGAGATCAATGTGTTAGTTAGAAAGTCTTTGGCGAGCATTCACACAAGTCTTGGACAAGTTTAATAAAATATGGTTTGGAATGACAAAAAGTGTCTGGTCTATTTAAGTATATGATGTAAACGACGAAAAACATGTTTTACAACAAAATGCGGAAACATTTAAAATGTTGTTGAAAGCCTTGACATCATTTTGACGAGTATGACGTCATTTTGCAAAAACGGTCAGTTAAAGAAAATTAAGCTGTTGACCACGCTTAAAATATTGTCTTCAATGTTTAATATATAGCAATATACTCGTTTTACTCGTAAAACAATACAAAATGTATATGGCTTGTTGTAGACTTAAGTATTCTCTGAGATCATTGTGAAGGAAGCTGATTTACGTAACTATACGCCTAGTATACACTCAGAGTGTTGCCTGTTTAAAAAATCCCTTAATAAACACGAAATCTTAAATACAACACCAAAGACGATTCATATATTTGTTGTTGTAAATTTATAAAAAATATACAATTATCAAGTATAAAAAATATACAATTATCAACAAAGTTGGATACACCCAAAAGTTTGTATTACATTTTGTTTTCTAGATGAATTGCTTACAAGTATCTTATCTGTCTGTGTGCCTTATAGTATTAGCTTTCACATATACAACCACTTTTATGTGTGGGCAGATGAACGATAAATACAACGTTAAATAAGCAGTCTACAGCGACACACTGTGTCAGTATCACATACATATTCACGGTTCAAAATCACGCAGTATATTTCATCCTTATCTAAACCACTTTTTACCATGTATCTTTTATTCAATACATGACCGAGAATAAAATTCAACCAGGGATATTGTTCACTCACTTAACATAGCCTGTCTCACGCCCAATTACATCTCAGAACATGAGCGCATTTATTCGCCTTTGTAAACATAATAAAATTACTGCCTTTTGTAAACTACATCCTCAATTAAAGATAATGGGAAATGTATTGCAAATAATAAAGTGTTTACCAAAAACCCAGACCAATTTCATACACAGTTATTATTTTGTTAAACGAGTTATCTCTTTATAATGGCCTGCTTACAGATCAAAATGTAATTTAAATGTACTGATGTGTGCTTATCTCGGTCGTAATGTTCAAGGTTAATAAAGTGCATGAAAGTTATGAAGATAACACAACATGATTGTGTATATCATCGCATTTCTACAGATGGCTGCACCTTTTCCAGGCTTAGAAGTACCCAATTGCAATTCCACAAGAGCATCATTTAAATCGAACCAATTCCAACCCATTTTCGTTTATGGTTTTACTGCCACCGACTTCAGTTCGCTCATCTCTTCCTTTCAGTCCAGGCATCTCAATAGTTCAGCAAAGAAACTAATCCATCCGCTATTTCTATCATATCCTCATAAATGAAATCAAATAATTCAATATATCATAGTTCTTCAGTATCATCTACTTCAAATCTCTTAACGCCTTTTAATTCAGTGTTTACCGTTTGTTGATGCGCATTGGTCATTTCGTCTTAATGCAGGGTATGCATTTGTTAAATATGATTTGAATAGAGACTTCTCATTTTTTTTAACTGCGTACACTTATATTGTATTCATTTTTCGCTAAACTTCCCGAGTGCAGTTTTTATTTCCAGTTAATTTAAAATCTGTTTTGCAAGTTGATTAACACTGCCAATAATTTTAGATGGTGTGCGTTTTAATTTGGAATAGCGATACTATTCAAGAATTTGTTTCATACCATTGACTACAATTCAGAACATTTGGTTCCTCTCCATGCCATGTCTTTCCATCACCGTTTCTAATTTTTTACACTGTTGTTTTACTCTGATGTACATGACATGTTTTTTTATAAGTTTCTTTGGCAAAAGCCAGCAGCCTTGTTTAGTGCGATTTCGAGAACTGGAAGTACTTTTTACAAGAAAGTCGACAAAACACAGACCATTGATTCGTCTAATGTTCTAGTGGTCAACTGCTTTTTACAAGACTGGTGGACCCGTTTATGGATGGGACGCAGTTTACATACCAGTGTATTGAGCACGGTGATAAAAAGCAGAGAATATAAAAATAAGTGGTTCGGTTTATCCTTATTAATAATTGTAATATGGTATAAACGTCAATTTCATGAAAATGAATATATGTGTTGGAAAATGTTTTTCGCTCTACGTTCGACTTTTTCCTTTCCTCGACAACAGTCTTTCTACGTAATCAGCGTTTTTGGTTCCTATAGAAAACAACAACATAAACAGTTATATGTTATTTTTTCAACGTAATCGTTCACTTCTCGTATCTTTTCATCGTCCTTAGTCAAAATGCTAATATTTGTTACAAAATTGTATCATAAGCATAGCTAGATCTGGCCTTTTATGATGTTAATTTCGTGTTAATTTATTACCTGGTTTTATTATACACTCGGCCCATTAACAGATGGGGTAAATGTTTCTGCATTTGCTATTAAATATTAATGGCGATCCTATGCAGAGACAGTAACTAGGCTACGGGAATGGACAATGGCTCCCAGGATGCAGGCTTTGGTATTAGATGCAAAGGAGAAAAAGTAAATTATTACTCGTACATCAGGTTGCATTGTTCACGTAACGTCATACAACAATGAGCAAATGATTCATTGTACATTTTAATGTTACTTTACTTTTACGAGATTCACTGAAAGAACTAATAATTATGAAATGACATTATTTATGTTTATATAAAAATGCATCAAATGTTTATTATTTTACCACTCACATAGCCAATTTAACAAATATTTGCATAATGCAAAGAGCAAATTGGAAAATTATGCAATTCAGATTACACAAGCAACGTTCAAAATTCAATCTCACCATCAGTTCCGCCCTTGTTATTAAGCGAATATAAACTTAATTCAGTAATTCGTATACAAGACTTTCGACAAAATTCCAGAATCACTTTAATAACGCATGGTTATTCATGCGAAATACAACAACATGTTTAACATGTTAACACGTGCCATTGCAGTAATCGCGTGATATCTCGATATACACTCGACGTCATTGCATATTGGAAGCCAAAGTGCTTATCGGGCCTCGTTTTCTCAAGAGGTACCTAGCATCAAGCCTTTGATTGGATGACAAACGAGGTAACTTTCTGATGTCCTTAAAGAACCTGCAGCGTTTATGGGTACGAACTTGGATCGACCGATTTTAGCTTCTTTGATGCTTATGAGAATCTAAGAGAAACGCATCGAGCTCTTGGAAATTTGGCAATACCGCGGGATACGAATTTAGGGATGCGAACACCGGAGTGCGGGTGGCAATTTATTTACAAAAATAATAAAAACACTCTTTGTTACTAAACAGATTTCATGTCCAATTGAATGGCTTATGCTAATCGGTTGCAACGAAGTGCACATGTGGTACAAACGACTAATTACAAGTAACGACCTGCGTTTTTGCGGTCATTACTTTAATCATTCTGGTCTATGGCATAGACGATTCAATGGCTTATGATCCTGCTTTGTAGAGAGAATATTTCACTGGCCTTAAAAAAAGGACCTGCAATTATAAGTGACATTTTCTCCATTTTTGATATCTAGGAAGTTCTGTTGTTCTGATATATATATATATACCATATTTTATTAAACGAGTTCAGGAATTTTGTTAGTAAGCGAGCCTTTGGTGAGCTTACTAACGAATTTCCTGGACGAGTTTAATAAAATATGGTATGATATGACAACGAGTGTCAGATCTTTTTTATCACATGCTTTTAAACTAAATGAAATACATCTTAATTGACCAAACACATGCTGATAGATCTAAACGTTGTTTACTATCGTGACGTCATTTCATGTTGACGACGTCATTTCACCAAAATAAAGCCATGCGATTAGTTAGTTATTGATTCTGTAGCCAATAAAAACGCTTTAAAATGTTGTATTACACATGTGTAATAAAACAAAATACGTAATGTCTGTCTAACATTGAAAACAAGGTATAGCATGTGATAAAAATATTAATTATATACCTATACAAATCTTTAACAAATACTGCTTAATATATTAATTACAATACAAACGTCAACAAATTATTCCGTATTTAACACCGTGAAAACTAGTTGTGTATGCAATTGCTGGAAAAAACGGAATTTTGAAAAAACGTCATTAATGTTCATTGCATAATGACGTCATGGTGACATGAACATATTCTAGTAGTTCAAGTTAACGTAATTTCTATGTTTGGAATGTATATACCGTTTGCTGTGTAAGTAAGTAGTTGTATTGTAGTTATTGTAACAAAGTACATAATAAATTAAACTGTTCATGGTTGTGGTGTTCAATGAGTTGTATCGCACTCACCATACGGTTGAGTGAAATACAACGTCATAATCAAGTCGTGCGATACAAACCACCGGAACACCACATTGAGGATATGTGTTCATGTCAGTGTAAAATCGTTTGTTATTTCACGAGTGATCATAGAAAATATATTTTCACGAGTGAAATAACAAACGATCTTACATTGATATGAACAAATTTTCTGTTTCTTTTATGCCCCCTTTTCAAGAAAATAATTAATAATAATTTCCCTTTCGCTTAAAAGTGACCCTCTCTCCCGTGGCGTGCCTCAATACATTGAAATGACGTCATTTTTTTGACGAAATGACGTCATTTTGTTGACGAAATGACGTCATTATTCCAGGGAAATTCTTCAGTTAAACTCTTTTACAATGTAAATAAACGGTAAAAAAAAGCACAAAATTAAAAAAAAAATGTTGGATTCGGTGGAATATCGATTTTATTTCACTCGTGATCACCGACAAAATATAAACAAGGAAATAAACAAGGGAAGTACATTTTGATATGATAATCTAAAAATACAAAAAGGAATTCCGAAAATGTGTTCTTTTCACCGGTGAAAAGAACAATTTTATTCTTTTCACTGCTGTTATTTCACTACAGAAATGTCATATTTTATCATTAGGTATAAAAGAAACTCATGTAATATTCCCTATATATTTAATTAAGTGAGCAATTCAGAATATAAATTGATAAATATGTTGGGAATTTAGATGTATGAGAGAAATATAATGCACGGGCTTTGACTGTAAAGTTTTTTCAAGCAATACATCAGGTATATTTATGCAAATAAACATACCATTGTTCAGAAACGCTAGACAACTGTCCACATAATGCAATATTTGGACTTGGGGCCTACTTTACCAGTCACATGGGTATTGTACGATACTTTGTTTGATGGTAATAAAACTGTACTTGCATTAGCACCGTATGCAATCAAAGTCAGTATTTCAATTCAAAAGATGCATTTGTACTGTATGCGTGTTTGGTATTGTAAATATTTGAAGAATCGGCGTCCATGTTTATAGGACAGTTGTTCTAATATAAACATGCATCTGAAAATATATGTTCCGTGTTGTTATCCCATTGCAATTAAACTATAGAAACATGTGTTGTTTTCCTACAAGAAATGTTTACATAAATGTCTGTAAATGTCTTGTTTTATTTTAGGTATTTTTGTTTCCAACCATAACCATTACTATGGTTTTCAGCATTCTTACAAGAATCTAAAGTATACAGTTAAATGTCTTGACACAAACATGTGTAAGACCATTGCATATATTTAAGTATATGTAACAGTAAATGTACTGGCTTCCTTATCAAGAAGATATTGTTTAGAACATTTTATAACATGTTTCCAGGCCACTTTAGGAAATTGCTCGTCCCTGCCGGTTGGCGTTGGTAACACTAACACGATACAGGATCATGAACGTTCTTTATTGCAGTATTTCAAAGGGTAAAACACTTTGTTAGTATACAAACCGCTAAAGGACGTCAGCAAAATGCGCAATCCGAAACTTCATCATTGTACGCATGCATGAAGAATTCAAGAAGCGCATGCCATTGACTAATAAGATCAATCCGGGAAAATAAGTTTAAACGGTGCTAGTGTTTGATATACGTGTTTATGGCTTTGTTAAGGTGTGTAATAGCTCGTAAAATGTTTGTAAATGTGCTATCTTAATCTATATTTACGAGGATATATTACCTTGTAGCCAGATCAAATAGATTCAATTTAAAACAATTTCACCCAATCATACACCTGGTTTAATACTGTTTTATAAATAGCACACTAATGGCATGACTGTGGGGTTGCATCATCGACACAATTGCTTTTTTCGAATTCGATACGTCATAATCTTAATAAAGTAGTAACGTTAGAACATTATCTATCACCGTGGACTTTTACCGAAGCCGAAAGCCGATTCCCGCCTTGTAAGATCAGAAGAGCGACTGTGTATGTATATTGTACCACTACGCACTTTGACGTGGTTCTAACGCATCTGGATATAATACAAGATCGGAGGGGAACGTATAGAAACTAAGACGACCATTCTGAAATGTGGATTTTCACAAATATCTTACGTTGTACCACATTGTACTGATTGTAATGAAATACATAGCACATTGTAGAACAACGTGCGCATTTAGCACAATGTCAACACAACGAGAGAGAGAGGCATGTCTTTTTCTACGATTTGCAGCAGTATTTGCTACGTTAAAACAACGATAAGCCAAAAGTATAAATCGCGTAACCATTTTGATTAACTACAATGTGTTCGGCATTATGTAAGAGTAGCCAATATATTGAAATCAGTTGAACTCATACATTCGTTTATGAAATGTTATTAAAATTATGTTTCTCTTTACCGACAAGAATCCAAACTTATGAATTTTAAAAACCCATTCAAATTAATGATTGGTAATCAATTTGATAATAAATACACGATGTTCTTGAAAAATATTTTTACATTGTACTCGATATATATGTATCTAAACCTTATTTGCATATAATTGCCAGGCATATATTCTTTATTTACTAATCCATGAATGGTATTTTCATTACCCTTTTTGCTTTACAGAGAGTTTGGCTTTAAATTAATTAAATCTCTGCTTAAACGCTTATATACAATTTATTCAAAAGTTGATATCTCATTTTCATAGAATTTTCAATGAGTCATTATTAAAATAACGAAATTAAATTTATAGCCATCGTTTGACGAAAGCTCTTTTAAATTCGTAACTTCTCCAATTCATCTCCTGGCAACATATCATTATAGAAACGAGAAATCATATAACGCTGCTCGTAAGTTCCTATTTAATTGACAAATATTGGACAAGCATCTGCGCACGAAACAAATTTATGTTTTATTAAAATTGTTTTTCGATTAAATTGCTTGCATTAAATAATATCATAATTATCTGCAGACAACGTTTGCACACATGGGAGCTTTCCAAATTACCAATTATGTTTAATTAAGTATTTATTAAAGAATGGATTTAATTGTTGGTTGGTTCAGAAATATTTTATATAATAAACTTATCAAATAATATTAACGCAAAAACACGAAAAATTATATTAATATACAATGATAGGAACTGAAGCGATTTGTCATTTTACAGCATATTTAATTGAACGAGATCAATTGTGTTAGTTAGAAAGTCCTGGCGAGAATTTAAGAAGTGTTTGGACATGTTTAATAAAATATGGTTTGAAATGACAACAAGTGTCCGGCTACTTAAGTATATGATGTTACATATAAACATATTTAACTATAACATGCTGAAACATTCAGATGGTGTTTAATGCCGTGACGTCATTTTGACGAGGATGACGTTATTTGCAAAAACGGTCAATTCAAGGTAATTTAGCCGTTGACAACGTTTTAAATATTGTATTAAACACGTTTAATATATCAATATTTGAAACAGTGGCTTTACTCGTAAAACAATATATAATTTGTTATAGACTAAAGTATTTTCTGAGTTTATTTTTAAGGAAGCTGATTTACGTAACTATACGCTTAGTATAGGCTCAGACTGTTGCCTGTTGAAGACATCCCTTAATCATCTCGAGATCTCAAATACAACACAAAAGACGATAAATATATTTTAAGTTGTAAACGTACAAACAGTACATTTATCAACAGAGTTTGAGGCAACCCACAGTTTTTATTTTCTTTCTGGATACATGGCTTGCATCCTTTTTGTTTGTGTGGCGTATAATATTAGCTTTCACATACAAAAAATACTTTTATGTGTGGTCAGAGGGACGATAAATACAATATTAAATAAGCAGTCTACAGCGACAAACTGTGTCAGTAGTACATACATATTCAAGGCTCATAAATCACACAATATATTTCATCCTCATTTCCACCACTTTTTACAATGCATCTTTTATTCAATATTAAACCGAGAATACAATTCAACCAGGAAAATGTTTCACTCACTTACCCTTGTATGTCGCACGCCCAATTACATATCAGAACAGGGGCAGATTCATTGCTCGTTCGTTGTAAATGTAATTAAATTAATGCATTTTTGTAACAACATCCTCAATTAAAGATAATGGTACATATATTACAAATAATGGAGTGTTTATCAACAAACCAGACATATTTTATACTCAGTTATTATTTTGTTAAACGAGTTGTCTCTTTGCAATGGCCTGCTTACAGAACACTTTTAATTGAACTGTACTTAGGTCTGCTTATCTCGGTCGTAATGTTCAATGGATATTAAGTGCATGCAAGTTATGAAGATATCACCAAATAATTTTGTCATCGAATTTCTCAAGCTGCCTGCACCTTTTTGCAGGCTAAGAAGCATCCCAGGCCAATTCCAAGGCAGCATCACTTAAATCAAACCGATTTCAATCCATTTCTCTTAAAGTTTTTACGGCCACAAACTTCAGCTCGCTCATCTCTTCCTTTCATTCCATGCATCTAGATATGGTGCATGTGAATATTTCAGCAAAGAAACCAACCCATCCCCTATTTCTATAATATCCTCCAAAATGCATTATAATTAAATATATACGTTTCTTCAGTAACATCTACTTCAAATCTCACAATGCTTTTATATTTTTGTTAATCTTTTGTTGATGCTCATGGGTCATATTGTCCTAATGCAAGGTATGCATGCATATTAAATATGATTTGAATAAAGACTTCTCTCGATTTACATGCATACAGTTATATTGTATTCAATTGTTCCCAACCTCCCTGTGAGTCATATCCATTTCCAGTTCTTCCTATGTCTCGTTTGCAAGTTGTTCTTCGCCGCCCGCTCGCAGCTTGCTATCTCTATATCGTTAACAAGTTACACATAAGCGATGGTAGCCTATTGACCGATATGACAGTTTACACCTTACTTACACAACGGGGCTTTTATGATGTTAATTTCGTTTTAATTTATTACCTGGTTTTATTATACACACGGCCCATTAACAGATGGGGCAAATGTTTCTCCCCGCGTTAAGATTGGATCATTTGTTATTAATAATAATGGCGATCCTATGCAGAAATACTAACTAGGCTACGGGAATGGACTATGGCTCCCAGGATGCAGGCTTTGTTATTGAATGCTTAGAAGAAACAGTAAATTACTACTCGCATATCGTGTCCTATTGTAAACGTAACATCGTACAACAATGGACAAGTGATTGATTTTAAATTTAAAAGTTTATTTACTATTATGAGATACACCAAAAGAACTAATAATAATGAAATGTTTATGTTAAACGCATATTTGTTTATCATTTGATCACTTTCGTAGCCAATTAAAAAAATATGTGCATACTGCGTTTTTGTTCTACAGACGAGCAAATTCGAAAATAATGCAAGTCATATCATACAAGAAACGTTCAAATTTCAATTTCACCATAAGTTCCGCCCTTGTTATTAAGCGATTAGAAATTTTAATTCAGAAATTTGTATACAAGTCTTTCGACGAAATTCCAGAATCACTTAAAAAAACACATGGCTATTCATCATGCGAAATACAACAACATGTTTAACACGTTCACACGTGACATTGCAGTAATTGCGTGATATCTCGATGCACATTTGACGTCATTGGATTTTTTAAGACAAAGTGCTTATCGGGCCTCGTTTTTCTCAAGTGGTACGTAGCACCAAGCCTTTGATTGGATGACAAACGAGGTTATATTTCTAATGTTCTTAACGAACCTGCAGCGTTTATGGGTACGAACTTGGATCGACCGATTGTAGCTCCTTTGATGCTTACCAGAATCGCCGAGAAACGCGATCGAGCTCTAGGGAATTTGGCAACACCGTGGGATAGACTATTCTGGGATACCATCACCGGAGTGCGAGTGGCAATGTATTAACAATAATAATAACAATCGTCGTAACTAAAACGATTTTATGTCCAATGTATGGCTTATGCTAATCGGTTGCAACGATGTGCACATGTGGATCAAACGACTTATTACCAGTAACGACCTGCGTTTATAAGTTCTGTTCTGTTGTATAAGAGATTACCGTGGGTCCCAACTCATATAATTATAATTACTCTATGTTTGTTTTTGTTTTGAATATTATAATTTATAAAAAATTAACATCAATTTGGCATACACTTACCAATCATTTTGTTTTATTTCCTGGCTTTTTCATTTAAGATATGATTCTAATGGAAACTTAAAATGCTTGCAGTGTTAAACATTTTGATTTCCACTCGGTCAATAGTTACGATTTTCACTCACGATTGTTTGTAGTCGTTAATATAATAATAGATTAGTTAAAATACGTATTTGATCCCATTTTGGAGATAGAATATCATATTATGCACTCCATTTTTTTAAATTATTTAAAGTCCACTCCTATGTAATTCATGAATTTTCCGAATGTCAATAAGGGCTCCACTCTATGGCGATAAAAAGTCCAGGATAAGATGATTCGTTGTCACTTGACAGTTGCACTTGCAGACATTTTACATGAATACCTAAATTAAAATAACATGTGTTTCCCATATACCAAACAACCATAGGAATAGTCCCGAAAGACAATAGTGTCTGGCATAAACTTCAGAAATTAAGGATTCGTAAAACACTTATATTCTAATTTACGTGATATTAAGTTAAAGTGTTAAATTTATATCATTTGCTTTACTTTGAAGAGTTGTCATATTTCAGAGTTTAATCAGAATGTGCTATCATTGCGACTATAATGAACATTTAAGTAGAACGTTCTTTTGAGTCACCTTCCAGTGACATGTCGATCTAAGTGTTTGCAGACGACATTTACTTGATAACTTAAAGGATAAAAACTGATGTGCACAATAAGTAAATTGTTTTTAAAATGCCGGACGACTAAAATGGATCAATAGCATTTTCAACAAATTTAACGATTTTACTTTTAAATTGTCGTCTGCCAATATTCAAAGTATAAACTCGCTCTGTTATCGCTGTTATCGTTTGTTTAACACACTTTATATTGCTTGGTTCACAGAAAAAAAAATAAGTGTTAAGTTTCTTGGATATGATTCAAAATAATTATGCACTAAGTAACAACGTAACACGATAATATTACACATGACTTAGTGCGTAGTTTAATTCACGTTTATGAAACGTACATGAACATCTTTTTTTAATTCAAGCTCGTTGAATAATTTTAGGTGTAACACATCCTAAAGGCCAGTCCCCATGAGGATAAAAAAGAGCTGCGTGTGTATAGTAAATACTTATAAACTAAAACAGTTCTTTATAACGCTAAGGTAATTTATAATAAATTTGTTCACGCGCTCTTAGTAGAAACAGTTCGATAGAATATGTTCCAAACTGAGAGCAACTGCAGACGAAATTCTTCAATCCATGCTTTTACATTACNTGAATACCAGCTATTTAGGTTCAGTTTTCTTGCAGAATCAACGGCGTTGCTGAATTAATTGTTAGCGAAAGGAACAAAACACTTAACCAAATTGTATTCAGCTGACACGTCCCTCTTCGTAATTAGATTTTCAAGTAGCCCCTCGCATTCTTTCCCACTTGTAAAATAGGCGTTGAGTTACTGAGGTTGTGATGCAATTGGCTGTGTGAAGTATTTGGAAGAAAAAAATCTACTTGATATAGTAAAAAACAAAATATATTTTACGTATTTATTTGTTTGTTTTTATATACATTTTATACCACAATCTCCTCATTCTAATGATGAGGACGATGCCCTAGATTCTTCTTTTCCTCCTCGTCGTCATCCTTCTCCTCCTTCTCCTATCCTCCTTCATTATCACCACATAATACCTATAATTTCATCATCATCATACTCAGCGGCAGAATAATCATCATCAACGTTCTATCACTATTCAATACAGTTTTCACACTATGATTCAACTCGAAGTTTTATAATTTGAAGTTGAAAAAAAAATTTCATGCATAGCCATTATATCATAATTTTGGAAAATATCTAAAACCAAAACTAATGTTATATTTGTTTTTATCTTAATGTCTTGACGAACACCTGATGCAGTTTACCCGGTTTATTTTATGTCATGTCTTCCTCTACTTGAACACGCGGCGAAAAAAATGCTATCTGTATTTGTTTATTCATCGTTCAAAATGCATACCATAAACTGCGTAACTTCAAATACAGATATTTATAAGCAATAACAAACTGAGTTATAAACCATATTTTATTAATTTCCATTTTTCGTTTTTGCCTTGAGACAATTATTTTACTGAGTACCCACGTTTTATTGCACTAAAACCCACGTTTTATTACAAATTCAGTCGTGTTTGGCGCAAAAAGCACTGTGGTTAAATATCATATACACTGGACAAAGAGTGTTATTTTTCTCTTAATTTAATAATAATTATTCTTGCGCTATATCGCATCAATATTGAAATCCTCCTGGATCAATGCCATTGCAATTATAATATGTATTTCCATAACAATAAGGTAATGAAACTAATTTTGCATGTCACAATGTTTGTCTAATAAAACATTAATTGATTATAACAGTGTCATGCTTAAAGTGTATTAGTTGGGGCCGCTTAATATGTAAGTTATCTACCTTAAACCCTGTGTTGGGTCTTATATTTATACCATATTGGGATAGGCAAACTCATTCCCTAAACATTATTTCAGTAGGTATCTTATACGCATCGTTTCGATTCGTTGACTTATTCCATCACCCTACAGCATCACACTACTATTCTACAACTAATAAGTCCTAGTGCATCTTTCTCATTGATAAATGCAATGTGTTCATGAGCATTCAAGACAAACATTTGAGGCTTACTTACAGACTTTAGGGTATGCGGACAACGAATCGGTTTGTCGAATCAACAATTATTGCCTCTTTGGGTCTATATAATTTTTTCTATGCTTATATTATATCGTAATTTCCAAAACAACGCCATTGACAATTATTTATATTTGACATGCAGAATATACGAGATTCCACAACATGAGATTCATGTTATTTTTAATGGCACATTTATATTAACGTCTGCCCCAAAACTGGGGAGACATGATGTTTTTTTTTACCCTTTCCGTGTGTAAGTTACCTAGTTACATGTACCTAGTTATTCCGACATAAAACTTATTTTCCACTCTCATTCACTACCTATTCATTGTATAGCTTTTGCCCTTCACTTTGGTCTCTACGAAGCTGAGTTCAGTAGGTCAAATGTACCTTGGGCATTGTAACATAAATTATATAAGTGCATACGTCAGTCTGAGTACCGTTAAAGCACACAATAACCATCCTTTAAGTAATAAGACACCTATACACTTTGAGAATAGTTGTAATGTTCAAATGCACATGTGTTGGTTATATAAAACCGGTTTGAATATAATGACGACACTAATTTGTACACTGATTAACTTACTGACTGAATGATCAAAGAGTGCACACAATATGTTTGATGAACACATCGCATTTCTCATAATGTTCCAGACTTACTTTCATAATAATAGGAAACTATACCTCAGTTCCAGGCTGATTTACATATATAAAAAAAACTTAAGCACGATCATACCATTTGATGAACCAATCGCTTCCAATGTTCAAGATCAAGGTTGCACTAAGAAATAACTGAAGCAAAACAATGAACACAATCTGACGACAGTTTGCGTGCCAGGTTTACATATTTTCAATATAAATTCCAGCAATGCCACTTTGATGAACAAACTTCGGAATGGGCATATTATAATGTTGACTGTTTTCGGTAAACATTAAGACTATTTCTATACTGGTTTCGTATATCCAGTCATTATACATTACGTTTATTATTACAAGTTCAATAAATGGTTCAAATAGTGAGCATCCCTACCAAGCCACTGTTTTAATCAGGTCTTTTACGTTGAATATATTGCGTCAATTTTATAAATTGATTTATTAAGCAGGTATAGTTGTGATCTAATTGCGAACGAAACTTAAATGTTAAACTAATTTAAAGATGCAACACACGTACGCATAATGTATACGTACGAAGACAGTCTTCATATCTTGCATAAACATTGATGTCTGAATTACGGACGTATTTTCTGAAACCGAGCTGCCAGATGTATTGTGGCCCATGTAAAAGGGTAATAAATGAAGTAAGCAGACATCGATGCTCGACTCTAAAAGGCAAACAGCGGACAATGGTACCCAAAAGAATAGTACAATTTAGACTAATTGGATGTAGCACCCCCACGTCCTCTATACGATTTCTCTTCTCGAACCAGACATGGGTACTATAATGGCAATTTATCACGCAACATTTACCATTTGCAGAATTGCTTATGTTTTAAGTATTCTAATGTCAACGCATCACGCAACATTCACCATTGCCGGAATTGATTATGTTTTACGTATGCTAATATCAACGAATCACGCAACATTCACCATTACCATAATTGATTATGTTTTACGTATGCTAACAACATAGATTAATGTTTACTTTATGGCGTTTTTTTATCACTTGCTTAGTCATTTAACAATTTTTTTTTCATCTTTAAGTACATATTGCATTATCAATTTCCTGTTGTTGATTAAAAAAAGCAACCATTGTGACTCATTCACCGTGGGCGTATTAAATACAATGACTATTACAAAACACAGTGTAAGCTGGATGATTGTTTACTTATTGATCATTTTTATCTTTTGCTTGACTGATTGTATTGATCAGTTGTACAAACAGTTCACTGTCTTATACAATTATACAAAATGATAAAACATAGTGACTGTATACATCACGTTGAGTGGTTTAAACGATCGGAATAGATCTGTGTTGTTGATTTCCGATTCGATTGATTCTCTATTAATGTAAAAAAACAATTGCACTCGTTAAAAAAGTACATACCTTGTGTGTTTTATTTTTACTATAAGTTGGTCATTATCATACACGGAACAGCACATACAATATACGATCGATTCACCATATTTACTATCGCTACTTATAAAAACATTCTGTCGGATTATTATTCTTGGTAATTATCTGTACTATAGATCGTTTGAAGTATACTATATCAAAGCAAACAAACATCAATTTCCAGGTCCCGTTTTCTGTTTGACAAAACCTTAGGAACAAGAGAACAAATCTTAACTGAACGGAGTTGAATGTGCTATCTGTCTCAGCAAATGAATCGTAATATAGCATACGTATGATTGTAGATAATCCGATGATAGACTAAATTAGTATTATTATTACTATGTTAAATGTAACTTTTAAAAATAATCTATTTAACATGCCCAAGCATGGAGTTTGATTTATTCCCGTAACAATTGGTTTGGAGCAGAGCCTTATTTAAGGGATATAACGGGTGTTGTTCGCGTGAAAGAGCGTGATCTACAAATTGCGACAAAACCATTAAATACTAATAGCTTTGTTTTTTTTAATAGCAACACGTGTTCTCTTTCTTGCAGGATATGGCCGGTATAGTTGATGTTTTTTTTTTAAAACCACAGCTTTCGTCAGCTGACCAATCAGAGGCAAAAAAATCTGAGGCAAGAAAAAGAGACCAATTAGAGGCAAGAAAAAGCTGATCGATCAGAGGCAAGAAAAAGCTGACCAATGAGATGTAAGATAAAGTGTATATATTCAACCCAATTGCAGGCCTGTACATATGGTGTGCGACTGAATGGGAGTGTATTTGCTGGCAATCTGTACACAACTTTCCTGTTGTCCATAATATGTATGTTGATGATAATTTCTGCTCCGATTGAAAATATGTCTACAGCAGATTTTGTCTGCAGCTGAACTGTTTTTTGCTGCTGATAATATGTCTGCTGCTGATACTATGCATGTTGCTGAAAATATGTCTGCTGCTGATACTATGTATGTTGCTGATAATATGTATGTTGATGATACTATGCCTGCAACTGATATGTCTTTTACTGATATATCTGCTGCTGATAATATGTATGCAGCTGATAATATTTCTGTTGTTGATAATATGTCTGCAACTGATACTATGTGCTCGTCCAGAATGATATTGTAACGATCAAAATCAGCAGACCTAACACACACAAGTGTGCAACATCGAGACTCACTGCGGACCTAACACGCATAAGTGTGAAACATCGAGACGCACTGCGGACCTAACACGCAAAAGTGTGCAACATCGAGACTCATTGCGGACCTAACACGCAAAAGGGTGCAACATCAAGACTCACTGTAGACTTAACACACAAAAGTGTGCAACATCGAGACTCACTGCGGACATAACACGCAAAAGTGTGAAACATCGAGACTCACTGCGGACCTAACACGCAAAAGTGTGCAACATCGAGACTCACTGCGGATCTAACGCGCAAACGTGTGCAACATCGAGACCCACTGCTTGCCACATCGAGACCTACTGCTTGCCACATCGAGACCCACTGCTTGCCACATGGACTGAAGTTTGAACAATATGACTTATCGAAAATCCAATGGATTACATCTCTAAACGTTTTATTTCTATTTATTTTATATAACCATCTTGCAAAATACAATTGAACATTACGACCTTAATATTTCATCAAAGCGCGGTCCTTTGAAGACAACGTTATCCAATAAAATCCACAGGCGTAAAATACATTAACGTTAATGCAATAAACATACCGTTGTTCTGAAATTTCAGACGACGCAAGTCGGAAAACAAATGCCCACATAATGCATTAAATTTGGTATTGGAGCCTACTTTATCAGTCACAAGGGTATTGTACGTTACTTTGTTTCATGGTACTATTAATAAATCTGAATTTGCATAAAGCACTGTCTGCAATGTTATGTCATTATATTCAATTCAAAAGATTCATTTTCACTGTCTGTTTGTTTGTGATTGTACATATTTGAAGAATCAGCGTGTTCCTTTTCGTTGTCTTATTGCAGGTAAACTATAGAAAAGTGTATTGCTCTCCTACAAACAATGTTTATATAAATGTCTACAAACATTTCTATTTTTATTTTTAATTTTTTTAACCAAAACCATTAATTATTATTATCAGTATTCTTAAAGATTATGAACTATACCGTTAAATGTCTTGACAAACACCTTGTGTAAGACCATTGCATACATTTTGGGCTCAACCGTGATGCAAAATGCATGTAAGGATCTGAAACAATAAATTTACATGCTTCCTTATCAAGAATCTATTGTTTTAGAACACTTTACTACATTACTCATGGTCATTCTAGAAAATAAATCGTCCCTGCGCATTAGCGTTGGAACCGCTGAAACGATAATGTATCATGTTTGTTCTTTAATGCAGAATATTAAAGCGTAAAAGACCTTGTTCGTATAAAAACAGCCAATGACGTCATCAAAATTCGAAACTTCCTCATTGTACGCATGCTTGAAAATTTCAAGAAGTGCATGTCATTGACTAATTAATAAGATCAAATCCGGGAAATAGCTTGCTAACAGTACAAATTATTGTTATACGTGTTTATGGTTTCGTTAGGGTGTTTAATAGAACGTAAAATCTGTGTAAATGTGCCATCTTAATCTATATTTACCAGAAAATATAACCATGTAGCCAACACTAAGAGATTTATTTTAAAACAATTTCAGCAAGTCGTACACTTGGTTTACCACGCTTTTATTGGCAGAGTAATGGCATGACTTTGGGATTTCCATAATCGACACTATTGACGTTTTCGTATTCGATACGGCATACTCTTAATCTAGTATCGAGAAAACATTATAAAACATGATATGCCACCATGGTTTATTACGGCAGTCGAAGTGTCATGTCGTTTGTCGCCTTATACAATAAGTTGAGCGACTTTGTAGGTACATTGTACCAATACCTTGTTTGATGTGGTTCTTACGCATCTCGATATGATACAATATAGGACGGGAACGTATTACAACTGAAACGACAATTCTGAGATGTGGATTTTCAAAAATCTCTTAAGTTGCACCATATTGTATTGATTGTAGTGAAATACGTAGCACAACGTAGACCAACGTGCGCATTTAGCACAACGTCAACAGAAAGGAAAAGATAGGCACTTGCCAGGCATATATTCGTGATGCAAGTATCTATTCATGGTATTTTCATTACCTTTTAGCTTTACAGAGAGTTTGGCTGTAAATTAATTTAATCTCTTATTTAACGATTATATACCCCTTAATCACGGTCGCACTGTTCAATGTTAATAACGGACATGTAAGTTATCAAGATAACACCAAATTAGTGTTTATGTCATAGAATTTCTCCAGTTGCCTTCACCTTTTCCAGGCTAATAAGCATCCCATTACAATTCCAACGCAGCATCACCAAAATCAACCAAATTCCAATCTCTTTCACGCTAATATATTTACTGCCACCAACTTCAGTTCGCTCATCTCTTCCTTTCCTTCCATGCGTTGAAATATTTCAGCAACGAAACCAATCTGCTTATCGGTTGCAACGATGTGCACATGTGGAACAAACGACTAACTACAAGTAACGACCTGCGTTTATGCGATCATTACCATTGAATTACCTTGCACAATTTTATTTCTGTTTATATAAAAAAAAACTATCTTGCAAATGCATGCCCTTTGAAGACAACGTTATCCAATAAACCCGCAGGCGTATAATACATTAACTTTAATGCAATAAACATATATAAACGCCAGACGACGCCAGTCGGAAAACCACTTCCCACATAATGCACGATTTGGTATTGGGGCCTACTTAACAAGTCACAAGAGCATTGTACGCTACTGTGTTTGATGGTATTGGTGATATTAATAAAACTGTTTTTGCAATAAGCACCGTCTGCAACAAATTGTATGAATATTCAATTGAAAATATACATTGTCACTGTCTGTTCGTTTGTCATTGTAAATATTTGAAGAATCGTCGTCTATATTCTTAAGACATTGGTTCCAATATTAACATGCGTCTTCTTTTTCTGTTCCTTGTCGTTGTCCCATTGCAGTTAAACTATAGAACCATGAATTGTTATCCTATAACTTTTGTATATAAATGTATGAACGTATTTATAAAATTTAATGATTTTTTTTGAAAACCATAAATTTCTTTAACAGTATTCTTTCAAGAATCTAAAGTATACCGTTTCATTTCTTGACAAAAACACGTGTTAGACCATCGCATACATTTCTGACTTAACCGTCATGAAAAATGCAATTAAGCATCTGCAACAGTTAACGTTGGTAACGCGGGAACTGTAAACTATCACGCTCGTTCTTTACTGCAGTATTTTAAATGGTAAAACACTTTGTTAGTATAAAAACCGCTAAAAGCGCAATCCAAAACGTCCAATGTACGCGTGCACGAAGGTTTCAAGAAGCGCATGCGATTTCCTGATAAGATCAAATCCGGAAAATAACTTTCCAACAGTGCTTTTGTTTGATAACGTAAAGGCATGACTGAGGGGTTTCTTTCATCGACAATATTGCCGTTTTTGTATTAGACAGGACATAATCTTAATCTAGTAGTATCGATAGAACATTATAGAACATTATATGTCACCTTGGGTTTTTACCGAAGTCGAAGTATCACGCGTTTTTCGACTTGTACGATACCTTGTACCACTACGCTGTTTGACGTGGTTTAAACGCATCTCAATATGATACAAGATCGGTGTGGGGACGTATTAAAACAAAGACGATAATTCTGAGAAGTGGATTTTCAAAAATCTCTAACGTTTTACCTTTTTGTACTGATTGTAGTGAAATACGTGGCACAACGTAATCCAATGTGAACATTTAGCGCAACGTCAACATAACGAGAGGTCTGTCTTTTACTACGATATGCTGCCATTTTCGCTAGGTCAAAACAACGATTAGCCAAAAGTATAAATCGCATAACATGTATGCTTTACTGCAATGTGTTTGGCGTTATATAAGAGCCAATATATTGACACCAGTTAAACTCATACAATCGTGTATGCAATGTTATTTTAAATATATGTCTCTTTACCGACAAGAATCATATAACGTATATCAATTTTAAATACCCATTCAAACTAATGATTGGTGATTTATTTGAAAAAAAAATCATGATGTTCTAGAAAAATATATTTGTATTATACTTGATATATATGTATCAACACCTTCATTGTTTATACTTGCCATGCATATATTCGTGATGCACTAATCCATTGATGGTATTTTCATGACCTTTTTGCTTGACAGAGAGTTTGGCTTGAATTTAATTTAATATCTTCTTTAACGCTTATAAACGCATTTAAGTAATAGTTGATATCTCATTTCCATAGAATATTCAATGACTCATTAAAAAAATAACGAAAGTAAATTTATAGCCATCATTCGATAAAAGCTCTTTGAAATTCGTTATAATCTCCAATTCATCTCCTGGCAACACAGCATCATAGAGACGAGAAATTGTATAACGCTATTCTAAACTTCATATTTAATTGATAAATATTGATCAATATTGATATTGGTGGGGACAGTGGTCTAGTGGTAGGATGCTGGTCTAGGGATCGAGAGGTCCCAGGTTCGAATCCCGCTCAGGACTGGATTTTTCTGAGCAAAAAATTAATCCCACGCTTGCTCCTCTCAACCCAGGTGTATAAATGGGTACCTGTGAGCGAAATAAGTCAATGTGCCGTGGCTGCCTTCGGCGCCATATGTAAACGGACGACTTAAATCCCAGTGATCGGGGGGTTAATGTCGAAGTCGGCTGAAGATGCATACGTTATCGAAGCAGACTATAAACCGCATCTTAATTTTTTTAACTATCGAGCATTTGTTTACGAAACAAAGTTATGTTTAAATTTATTAAAATTGATTTTAGATTTAATTGCTTGCATTAAATTGTATCAAAATTATGTGCAGACAACGTTTGGACACATTGACGTTTCTCAAATTACCAATTATTTTTAATTAAGTATTTTTTAAAGAATGGATTTTATAATTGGTTGGTTCAGAAGTCTATCATATAATTAACTTATCAAATAGTATTAACTATGTATTTATCGCAAACAAAACACAAATTATTATATAAATATACAACAATAGGAACTGACGTGATGTATCATGTATAGCATATTTTATTGAACGAGATCAAATGTGTTAGTAAGAAAGTCTTTGGCGAGCATTCATGAAATTCTTGGACAAGTTTAATAAAAGATGGTTTGAAATAAAATCAAGTGTAAGGCCTTATTTAGTATGTAAATGACGAAAACCATATTTAACGATAACACGCTGAAACATTCAAAATTGTGTTTAAAGCCGTGACGTCATTTTGTCGAGGAAGAAGTTATTTAGCAAAAACGGTTAATTAAAGGAAATTTAGCCTTTGACAAGGCCTAAAATATTGCCTTAAACACGTTTAATATAGCAATACTTGAAATAGTTGTTTCGCTCGTGAAACAATATATAGCTTGTGATAGACCTAAGTATTGACTGAGTTTATTTTCAAGTAAGCTGATAAACGTAACTATTCGGGTATACATAAACTCTTATTGATGCCTGTTTAAGACATCCCTTAATCAACATGAGGTTTCAAATACAACGCCAAAGACGATTCATATATTTTGAGTTGTAAATGTAAAAATAGTACAATTATCGACAGAGTTTGATACAACACACAGTTTTTATTTTCTTTCTGAATGCCTTGCTTGCATCCTGTCTGTGCATCAAATTTTAAGCTTTCATATACAAAATCCATTTTATTTGTTTGCAGAGGGACGATAAATACAATGTTTAATAAGCAGTCTACAGCGACAAAATGTGTCAGTAGTCCATACATATTCAAGGCTCATAAATTACACAATATATTTCATCCTTCTCTCAACCACTTTGTAGTATGTATCTTTGTTTTCTCAATATATAACCGAGTATACAATTCAACCAGGGATATGGTTCACTCATTTACCCTAGTCTGTTGCACGTCCAATTACAAATCAGAACAGGAGCGCATTATTTGCTCGTTCGCCTTTGTGAATATAATGAAATTACTGCATTTTTGAAACTACATCCTCAATTAAAGATAATGGGAAATATATTGCAGATAATGGAGTGTTTATCAACAAACCAGATACATTTGATATAATTATAATTTATATTTGTTAAACGAGTTGTCTCTTTCCTATGGCCTGCTAACAGAACACAATTTAATTGTACTGAGGTGTGCGTATCTCGGTCGTAATTTTCAATGTAAACAAAGTGCATGTAAGTTATGAAGATTACACCAAATAATTTTGTATGTCGAATTTATCCAGTGGCCTGTACATTTTCCAGACTAAGCAGCATCCATTCCAATTCCAACGCAGCATCACTTAAATCAACCCACTTCCAATCCATTTCTCTTAAAGTTTTTACTGCCGCCAACTTCAGTTCGCTCATCTCTTCCCTTCGCTCCATGCATCTAAATATTTGAGCAAGGAAACCAATCCATCCTCTATTTCTTTCATATCCTCCACCATGCGATACAATTCAATCTATAATGTTTCTTCAGTACCATGTACGTTAACCATCTCTCAACGCCTTTTTATTCTTTGTTAACCTTTTGTTGATGCTCATGGGCCATTTTGTCTCAATGCAAGGTATGCATGTGTATTAATATGATACGAATACAGAATTATCACTCTGTAACTGCATACAATTATTTTGTATTCAATTTTTCCAAACTCCCTGAGTGCCATATCCAATTACAGTTGTATGTCTCGTTTGAAAGTTGTTCTTCACTGCCAATAATTAAAATTACATTAGGTTCTTATGCCTCTTCAGTGCAAATACCGATACTATTCAAGAATTGTTTTTATGTCGTGTTTCTTCACTTCACTACATTTTGTTCCTCTCCTTGCCAAGTCTTTCCATAACCGATTATCTATCTATTCTAAGAAAGGCAACCCATTTCACTTTAATGTGTTACACTCGGTTATTATACTCTGCTGTAGAGGACATGTTTTTTTGTCGAGTTTCTAGTTTCTTTTGCAAAAGCCAATAGTCTTTAGTGTAATTTCGAGAACTGTTACTATTTTTATAACTAAGTTTACTAACCACAAACCATTGATTCGTCTAAAGTTATATTCTTCAACGGCTCTTTAGAAGACTGGTCGACCCGTTAACGGATGGGATGCAGTTTTCATACCAATGTTAAATGGTATAAAAAGTCAATTTCATGTAAATGAATATATGTGTAGGAAAATGTTGCTCACTCTTCATTGGGCCTTTTTCCTTTCCTCGACAGAATTCTTTCAACGCAATCAGCGTTTTGTTCCTATATAAAAGAACAGTGTCAACAGTTATGCGTTATTTTTTGCAACATAATCGTTCACAACTCGTATCTTTTCATCACGCTCAATCTTTGCTTTAAAGCAAAAATGCTAATATTTGTTACAAAATTGTAACATAACCATAGATGGATATGTAAACGCGTTCCGAACGTGATAAAACGATCATTTGATTTTTTTATTAAATGCTGACATCACCTTACTCCATTGTGTCCCCGCTCGCAGCTCGCTATCTCTATATCGTTAACAAGTTACGAATAAGCGATGGCAGACTATTGTCCGATATGACAGTTTACACTTTATGAAATTAAACACTTATACAACGGGCCTTTTAAGATGTTAATTTCGTGTTAATTTATTACCTGGTTTTATTATACACGCGGCCCATTACCAGATGGGGCAAATGTTTCTGTCCGCGTTAAGATTGGATCATTTGCTATTAATTTTAATGGCGATCCTATGCAGAGATAGTTACTAGGCTACGGACTGGTCTATGGTTCCAAGGATGCAGGCTTTGTTATGGGATGCAAAGGAGAAACAGTAAATTATTACTCGTACATCGCTTCCTATTGTACACGTAACATCATACAACAATGGGCAAATGATTTATTGTAAAATATAACGATACTTTGCTATAACGAGATACACGGAGAGAACTAATAATAATGAAATTACATGTTTTTATGTTTATGTAAAAACGCATGATACGCGTTTTATTTTACCACCCACATAGCTCATTTATCAAATATGCACATACATATACTACGTTTTCGTTCTACAGACGAGCAAGTTGGGAATGAATGCAAGACACATCATGCACCGTTCAAACTGCAAGTTCACCATCACTTCCGTGTATGTGTTAGATATTATAATTTCAAATTAATAAAAAACAACAACATCAATTTGGCATGCAATTACCACTTTATTTTGCATCAGACATTATTCATTGGCTTTTAAATTTAAGATTTGATTGTAGTTTTTTGTGCAATTTCCAGTTCCCACGGCTATGAAAATAATTTATTCAATGCTTAATAAATTATTATGAGATATTTATCATCTTAAATAGTTTTACCAATTAAAATGTTAATAGTGTGTAAACTTTTGATTTCTACTAGGTCAATAGGTACGATTATTACTCACGACTGTTTGTTGTCGTTTGTCGGCATTTTGGACTTATCATTCAAAATCAGAGGAATTGGAAGTTTGGAATTAGAGAATGAATTCTTTGTCCTTTTTTAAGTACTAGTATGCACTGTACAAATAAATCGTAAAAATGATCCGTTTTACGGGCCTATGCTATTATGAAGCGGTATGGTAAAGTCCGTAAAATCATATCGCTTTATGGGAAAGAAGAAAGTGGTCACCATCTTGTGCCATCAGAAGTTGTTTTTGTCTTATATTCAAAACAAGGTAAGTTTAGGGTTTATAACTTGGTACGAAGACACGTGTAGTGAATACCTGTAATCATCTGGTATGATGTAGCCTTCTGTAATTTCAAATCATATTACAACACGTACTATTTTTTTACAAGGAATTTTTCGCTTAAATGATGTCTCTGCTTAGTGAAAATCCAGTTTCGGCGGAAATTGTCGTCCCTGATTAGCCTGTGCGGACAGCACAGGCTAATTTGGGATGACAATTTACGCACAAGCATTTTGCCCAGTTTTCTCATAACGCGACACAATTGTGAAAACATCTGCAAAATATTGGGTTTCTCAGTGAAGGCATTTTTTCCTATTTACTGAAGGGTATGTTCATGATGATGATGATGATGATGATGATGATGATGATGATGATGATGATGATGATAAGAAGGAGGTGGAGGAGGAGGACGAGGAGGACGAGGAGAACAATGATGTTGATGATGATGATAATGTTGATGACACTAAAACTGCATAAACAGTGTCTTTCAACAAGATGGAAAGGTCTTGTCATAAATACATACTAACATACATTAAGAGTATGAATGCACATTAAATGATTTTCATCAAACTCAAAACCCGTCTCTTTAATAGCTGAATAGGTTTATAACACACTCGACCTAATTTCGCATAACTTGTTGAAAATCCCTTCAATTTATACTTTAAATCGAAAACATTTTTTCATAACGTGAATAGAGCTTGATTCTCCGCTCCAACTGCTATTGAATTCAATGTTTAAATCTCATTCAATTTAAGTATCTCATTAGACTTGAAATTACCTGCCCGGAGATACATAATTGTATGCATTCCGACTTCAAAATATTCATTGCGCATGTATTACTTTCTATCAAATTGATGATCGAATTAATGAGCCTTAAACTAGATTGTATACAAATGTATTACACATGCTATGCCGTTCAATGTAAAAGGTTGGTAGTTTTAAAGACACAGGTATGCATAAAATGATATCAGAATAAGTTATTTATGATGGTTATATATGAAAGTAATGTATCATATTAATGTATGAGTTACGTTTTAATAAGTGAGAATGATTGTTTTTGTATGAAATTATATGATGATTATATTTAAATACTGAAATTATCTTTGTACATGTATATACATGTAAGTTTTTTTTTCTTCTATAAACGTTGTACGAGATCGGATAATTCTAATTATGTCAATCATGCACATTTCAGTAATAAAAGATAAATCACAGAGACTGTTTAATGTAGCAGAATCTGAAGAAATACAATAGTATATGAAACATGTTTGTAAACAAATTTTCATTATTGTCTATCTTTTTCACAACTTTTGAAGTCTATGTACATACCGGTTCACATATGCTTTTAAAGCAAATTTGTCAAAATGTGATAAAACTTGAATCTAGCATTTGATGATTCGATAAAACGCTAATATTGAGAAATTCAGCATTCCTGAAGTGCCCAAACCCGGTTCGTGTATACGTGTATTCAATGTTGCGTTACTAGTCGCTTTAGCATATCTAGTTTTGAACTTATGTAAATGCTTTAACACGTTTATAATAGATAGGAAATTTTATCAGAACAAAACAACAGGACAGTTAAACACTCAGCTCAAATCGACAGCTTATTTTGAAATTTAATAACGCTAGTGTAAAGTGTTAGAGGGTTATACTCTTTTAGGTCAGTGATAGTTTTTGACATTTATTGTAAATTTAAGTGTTTTGTTCCGTATTGAACATGTTTCGTTACTCTAACAGAACAGAACAGAACATAATTTTATAACAGATAAACTTATATACATGAATATTGTAAGTCGTTTTTACAGACATGTAATAATCTAGTAATGGCTGAATAGCGAAACCGTTTGTAATGTGGTTCGAATTAAAGAAACAAATAACTGCGTAACTTAATTGAATATCCTCCATTTTAATAAGATGATAAACCGTTTATTTTAACACGAATCTGTGATATGCAATTTTAATTCATTTTATCAACGATCTTAATTTCCATAAGCAGGTGTTCATTTGATTGTATCATTGTTAAACAGCAAAATGAGCAATTTAATAGATTATCAAAGATGATAAAGAAAGCATTTAATTAAATTGTAATGTGGCATTCTTATATGCCAGTTTATTACGTCGTTAAATAAATATTTAATCAGTCCTTTTTTAAGTTACATTTATGTAAACTCTTCAGCGATCGATAAGTTAGAAATAAACCCTAGCACGTCGCTTAACATGAACTAAGAGAAGTAACTCGTGTTACTTCATTGGTCGATGAAAGTGAAACATACACACCGTTCGATGAAATAATTATGAACAACCAGTTAAAAAGATATTCAAACGTCTACTACAATTGTATAATTGAGGTTTCAAAAATATGTTTTCACCTGCAAGAAGAAAGTGTTTGATTTTTTGGAATCCGTTAAAAATATAAACACTGTAATCCAAGTTAAATAAACTGATTATCAACATCGGTTTGTGTTGTTACTAGTTTAGCAATGTTCACAATTTCCACTCTTTTTATGATAGGTTGTACATGGGTTGTTTTCAAAATTGTACCAATGTTCAAATACATTTTTGANTCTTCTTAGCGAAAATCCAGTTTAGGCGGAAATTGTCGTCCCTGATTAGCCTGTGCGGACTGCATAGGCTAATCTAGGATGACAATTTACGCACAAGCATTTTGCCCAGTTTTCTCAGAACGCGACACAATTGTGAAAACATCTGCAAAATATTGGGTTTCTCAGTGAAGGCATTTTTTCCTATTTACTGAAGAGTATGTTCATGATGATGATGATGATGATGATGATGATGATGATGATGATGATGATGATGATGATGATGATGATGATGATAATGATGATGATGATGATGACGATGATGATGATGATGATGATGATGATGATGATAAGGAGGAGGTGGAGGAGGAGGACGAGGAGGACGAGGAGAACAATGATGTTGATGATGATGATAATGTTGATGACACTAAAACTGCATAAACATAAACAGTGTCTTTCAACAAGATGGAAAGGTCTCGTGATAAATACATACGTAAATACATTAAGAGTATGAATGCACATTAAATGATTTTCATCAAACTTAAAACCCGTCTCTTTAATAGCTGAATACGTTTATAACACACTCGACCTAATTTCGCATAACTTGCTGAAAATCCCTTCAATTTATACTTTAAATCGATTTTTTTTTTCATAACGTGAATAGAGCTAAATTCTCCGCTCCAACTGCTCATGAATTCAATGTTTAAATCTCATTCAATTTAAGTATCTCATTAGACTTGAAATTACCTGCCCGGGGATACATAATTGTATGCATTCCGGCTTCAAAATATTCATGGCGCATTTATTACTATTTATCAAATTGATGATCGAATTAATGAGCCTTAAACTAGATTTTATACAAATGTATTACACATGCCGTTCAATGCAAATGTTGGTAGTTTTATAGACACAGGTATGCATAACATGAATCCAGAATAAGTTATTAATGAGAGTTATATATGAAAGTAATGTATCATATTAATGTATGAGTTACGTTTTAATAAGCGAGAATGATTGTTTTTGTATAAAATTATATGATGATTATATTTAAATACTGAAATTATCTTTGTACATGTATATACATGTAAGTTTTTTCTTTCTTTTATAAACGTTGGACGAGATCGGATAATTCTTATTATGTCAATCATGCACATTTAAGTAATAAAAGATAAATCACAGAGACTGTTAAATGTAGATGAATCTGATGAAATACAATAATATATGAAACACGTTTGTAATCAATTTTCATTATTGTCTACCTTTTTCACAACTTTTGAAGTCTATGTACATACCTGTTCACGTATGCTTTTAAAGCAAATTTGTCAAAATGTGATAAAACTGGAATCCAGCAGTTAATGATTCGATAAAACGCTAATATTGAGAAATCCAGCATTCCTGAAGTGCCCAAACCCGGTTCGTGTATACGTGTATTCAATGTTGCGTTACTAGTTGCTTAAGCAAATCTAGTTTTGAACTTGTGTAAATGCCTAACCCGTTTATAATAGATAGGAAATTTAAACAGAACAAAACAACAGGACAGTTAAACACTCAGCTCAAATCGGATGCTTATTTTGAAATTTAAAAACGCTAGTGTAAAGTGTTAGAGGGTTATACTCTTTTAGGTCAGTGATAGTATTTGACATTTATTGTAAATTTAAGTGTTTTGTTCCGTATTGAACATGTTTCGTTACTCCAACAGAACAGAACAGAACATAATTTTATAACACATAAACTCATATACATGAATATTGTAAGTCGTTTTTACAGACATGTAATAATCTAGTAATAGCTGAACTCAACGATATAAAAAAGAAATAGTGACACCGTTTGTAATGTGGTTCGAATTAAAGAAAACAAATAACTGCGTAACTTAATTGAATTTCCTCCATTTTAATAAGATGATAAACCGTTTATTATAACACGAATCTGTGGTATGCAATTTGAATTCATTTGATCAACGATCTTAATTTCCATAAGCAGGTGTTCATTTGATTGTATCATTGTTAAACAGCAAAATGAGCAATGAAATAGATTATCAAAGATGATAAAGAAAGCATTTTATTAAATTGTAATGTGGCATTCCTATATGCCAGTTTATTACGTCGTTAAATATATATTTAATCAGTGCTTTTTAAGTTACATTTATGTAAACTCTTCAGCGATCGATTAGTTAGAAATAAACCCTAGCACGTCGCTTAACACGAACTAAGAGAAGTAACTCGTGTTACTTCATTTGTAGATGAAAGTAAAACATACACACCGTTGGATGAAATAATTATGAACAACCAGTTAAAAAGATATTTAAACGTCTACTACAATTGTATAATTGAGGTTTCAAAAATATGTTTTCACCTGCAAGAAGAAAGTGTTTGATTTTGTGGAATCCGTTAGAAATATAACCACTGTAATCCAAGTTAAATAAACTGATTATCAACATCGGTTTGTGTTGTTACTAGTTTAGCAATGTTCACAATTTCCACTCTTGTTATGATAGGTTGAACATGGGTTGTTTTCAAAATTGTACCAATGTTAAAAAACATTTTTGATTCAAATATGACACTTAAATGACCACACTTTCTGGATTTCTCAATGCTAACATAATGCATGTGATTTACATTTTCGTTAACGAGAAACTATGACCCAAAATGTAAACAGTAAAATGTAGATGTAACTATTCCAATTTCATTTATTTTAATGAAAGGTAAAATCCTATTGTTCATGTGCAAATAATTTGAACCACATGTGTTATTGCTATTAATTTGCACTTTTGCCAGACTGATTTAGATATGTGTTAGACAATTGTATGTCAAATTTTATATTATAAACTAAAAATTTATTGCAGTTTTTAAGTGATATTATATAGACTTTTTTATGCAACGATATTAAATATGTTTGGAATATAACCATTCTGAAAATCTTCTCGAACATTCAATGTTCGTATGTTTAACATCTTTTATAGCCATAGAATTTTGTACACTTATATCCCTATTTATAAATATAATGTATATGAAACATCCCGGTTTTAGGGGAAAAGGCATTGTTGGTTTACAGGACATGTCCCGTTAAATTAATAGGGTGAACGTTATAACTAATTATTACGGTCACCCGTTACTTTTCCTAGACTAGTCTTTTGAACCAGCTGCCATGAATTGTTCCGTAAAATGAAACGTTACATTTTTGTATTGTGATCAAAGCCTTAACGACTTTGGAAAATTATGTAATAATGTTGATACTTTTTTGTATTGTGGTCACTATTGTTGTTGGGATGTCTATTGTGGAAAACGGTTCCATCTTGAAACTGTTCCTGTGTAGATAGTATTGCTCATAACTGCTCATAACTATCACTACTTACACCTACACGAATTAAGTTAAAAAAGTATTCAAAAAAGCAATCTTCTGTAGTGTTTCATTTACACCAGAATCCCTTTTTCCTTTCCTTCAGATGCCAAAATATATTCTTAATTTTTAAAGATATAACATGTCAATTTACTGCACGAACCTCCATTATGAACTACATCATATGTAGGCTAATTTACCACAATTCGCCAATGTTTACGTCAATCAATATTTTTCGACAATCAATGTTTTACGACGATTGATCACGCCTGACGGTCATTTCATTAACATACACACTCCATCCCTTAATTAGAAGACTAATGAACGACTGAATATTTCCGCTATTTTCGTGTTTAATTATAATCGCAAGGTAGATATGTATTCTTCCATCGAGTGTTCACTTATTACATTCAGTGATATTGATCGAGGTCATTGAAGATTGGTGGATTTTCTTGCAAACTGATTGTTCTTTGTCGAGTTAAATTGATAAATTGATGATCATTAATGTAAATGAACAGTGTTTGACTTATCTTTGAAGTAGTCGCTGACACAACACGAACGTGTTTACCCTTGAAGCTGATATTTCCCGCGTATTGAATGTTTTGAAATCATTAATGCATGCAACGAAATACAAACGACCAATACCTACATACATAAGTAAGCCTCGCTCTCGAATTTCATAGGAAAAACTTTGTCCTTAGTCAGAAAAAAGGCTTGCGTACCATAATTTGAAAGGATGTGTGCACTTTTTCAAGTTTTAAAAATTGCCCATAACAAGAAGATGAGCACTTATACACTTGCTTTAATATCGCGCCTTCATTCTGCCGAAGTCGTATGTTCTCCACACAAAACTCCTTAAATGAATTCTAATGAATTCTGAATTAAAATATACTTCAACCGGTGGTTTGGCATTTATAACTTTGACCAATAACGTTTTATGCCATGGTCGCTTTACATGATTATATTTCTTATTGTATAAGATAAATTATAAACTATGAAGAAGCAAAGAGGACCACGTGCTTTTATGAAACCTTTTCTCATAACGATTTGGACATATCATCCACCGACAAGCAACTTAAATGCTACGCAATACAACCATGCAGTTTTATTATATATCCGCATGGTTTCGGAGAGATGTGGAGATAGTGAAGCAACATTTAATCAACCTAATAATTGTTACGGTATTCGAATATTCACCGTGCATGATATAATTACAGTAGTCGATATTGCAACCGCTATATAGTTGCATAACATATTATTTCCCTTCTCTAGCTTCTTTTTTTAATGTACTGTTCACAGATGTTCCGATGGTTTCAAGAATTAAACAGCTTATTAATCAGAACAAGTACAACTCGAATGTCTAACAAACCACACGTCGACTTCTGTTGATGTGTATTTGCAGTACAAACACTCATGTGATACATTTAAATACACATAAACATAGTACTTATACAAAATAAGCAGTTTACACTATTCGTAGATGCATTTTTATATTTCTTATTTCGTCAGTTTGTTTTTCAGTTATTTAACCCTTTCCTTGTGACAACGCTTAAACATATGCGTCCAATGTTCTTGGAGTTCTTCTGTAATGCATTTATACTACTTTTTATTGGTACCCGGTTGAACTGCCATTGCATTAAATGCTCATTTATTACTGTTAAGTGCAAGATACAAAACTTGCTTTTTACCACCAATAGGATAAAACGAAGTCTTGTTTATAACCGCCATATTGGCTCAACCACATGCTTAACGATGACGGATAATCATATTCATGCAATACTTGCTGACATACAGTCCCTTCAGAAGTCTTTAATAAACGAGAAATTGACCACAGAATCACCTTAATGGTATCATTCTATTGAATCTCTTAAATGTCGTGTGTTCATATCCAGATAACATAGTTAATCATAGTATTTTACTTACTGCTTTGGCATGGATGACAACAGCGATAAAGTAATCAATCTAAACATGAGTTACAGTCAAATTGGAATAGAGGATAGCGAAAACACACATGGTCGATGGCAAAAAGAATCCACTTGTGCAATAACATGTTTTTGCATTTGTTAACAACTCAAGAAAATATTAAATTGAAAAGATGTTAAGGAGGGTTGTATTTTTACAGCAATATTACGATCTCCTTTGACGCTTCCTACAAGATTTATGTTAAATATTTTCATTAATTTGGACTTTTGTGTCACTTTTATTTTAGATGTAGATTATGTTGCCTGATAACGTCTGAAAACATGTAATAACAGTGCATCGTTAAAGTCTTTTTATTATCTATCAACACATTTCTACTCCAGTTTCGTAAAAAAAGCACGCAATCATAACTTTGTTTTGAATTCCTAATGTTTATCTCTTTCGAACCAAGTCTTTATAAATGCAAACACATAGCCGAATGATAGCTCGATAAATTATGAGTTTTAATATCAAAATTCATTATAAATAAAAGTTACCACACAGCGAGGGACGCTGTGCTCGATTTATTTGAATAAATGCGGGTAAAACGGTAGGATTTGATTATGGATTACCAGATGTACCACCTACTGGGTTTTCGCTTACGCTTGGGCGAAACTTCTTGTCATTGAATATTTTGTGTAATATCGATAATAAGATTACCGGATCATTACATTTGCGATTAATTTTAATTTGTTCATAGGAATTAATGAAAAGCATACAGTCTGAGAGATGTAATGATTATTGACCGTGTGCTATTAAAACAATGTTTTGTTTTTAGTTTCATTTATTATGTATATGTGTAGTAATATGATGTTTAAAACGGTTTCAAGACCTCAAATAGATTAAACTTATGAAAAATTGCTTTCATTTAGATTTCCGTGTTGTTTTTTTTTTTGTGTGTTTTTGTTTTGTTTTTGTTTTTTGTACATTAAAAGACGATTTAATTCGCTCACATGCTTTTTAGTATTCAAAATCAGAGACATAACGCCTTTTTAGTGTTCCTGTTTTCATCCGGAGAAGTCATCACACCATTGTAATATAAACACTCTGGTATCTTATATGCACGCTTGATGAAGTATCTAATTTCAAACCGTTCTGATAAATCGGCTTCTACTATTGCATACAAATGGTGATTGATCTTTTTGCAATTGATCACTGTATAAAAAATTTAACATTCGGTTGGGCAAAATGTCAGTGTATCACCAAAGTATGATAATTTTGTCAAATATCATTGCAGAGAGTTCAACATAAGAAAGAAAGTTAGCACGATAGTTTTGATCCTGAAACCTTGAGTTGACCATACCTGCAAAACAATCAAAGTTTGTACAATTTGACCATGTGCCCAAACACTCGAAAAACTGATTGCTTGCTACAAAAATGGTGCAATTTCAGCGCCGTTAAATCTTTTAGTAAACACCTTCTGTGCGACGATATGATACATTTAATCGAAAAATAATCACCAGTTAAATATTTATATTATTATAGTTGCCTTGCAACGCAGTAAGATGCGCGGTTTTTGTTAATAAACACAGTTTCGATTTTATTATTCATCAACCTAAGGCATTATTTATGATATTTTATGAAAGAAATAGAATGTTTGTGTAAGTTGATGTGTTTCTGTGCGTACGTGTATATCTGTCTGTCTTCTTTTTACTTCGTTATCAATGTTTCTGTATTTTTTTGTTTGAAAGGAGATCAGTGTGTTTCATGTTTTGTTTGTGCCCAATCCATATATTCATTCTGTTCATTCAAGTGAAGGTATGCTTTGATACGATCTATATATAAACACTTCTCATTTCACTTTTCGCTCCAAGAATTAAATATTGCACATATCCGCTTGTTGTAATTGCATGCAGCTTCAAACGAAAAAGCTCTTTGATGCTTGAATTGTTGGGAGGAAATATCATAATTGCACAGCAGATATCACGTAGAAAGTTCTTGGCTTGCGGATCAAATCTATAACTGCCAAGATATAATGTAGTGGATAAAATACAGCTATTATGGTTTGTTTATTTGTATATACATGTATATACATTTATGGTTACCGACACATGGTACGGTGAGCATTTTGTGAACACATAATGCTCACAAATTATATAAAGTATCATGAACTATGTTTGGAGTTGCAGGTTTATGTACGCAATGTCCGGAAATCGTTGGCAAAGTTTCGGTTTCGTATGTCTTGATAATGGTCGTTTAATATCTTACCTAAACTATAAGACACGTCCTATTTAAAAAAATGACTAATTATATTTACCTTCGGTGTTCCTCGAGCGTACGAAAAAAAAAATATGTGGTTGAAATCACTCGGCTTCAGACTTTCCATTAAATAAGTGAATGTTTATACAGGATATTATGTAACTATTGCATCAAGATGATCGAAAGTATCAGTTCAACCAAGTCATAGACACACATGCTGCAAACAGAATACAATTTTATGTTTCGCATGGACATACGGTTATTACAAAAACTTTCCACGGGCAAAAAGTTCTGAGTTGAACTAAATATGATGTCTTTATAATTAAAGTAAGACTATCTCATAAAATTATGATTTATTTTATTGAAAATGCCACACGGGGAAACATATTTTGAACATGCAATAGCGAAGTATGTAGTGTTACTCTTGTAAGCGATAAGGATAGTCGTCTGATACACCATTTAACACAATAAGCAATTGAAAAGCGTCGTCAGGCTGTAGCATTGTAGCAAGGTCTTCATGGTTTGTACTGCAAATGTCTGTTTCTATCAGGAAAAGTGAACACTTTTACATTTTATCATGCACACTCGTTGTACAATCGTGATCATCTACCAGTTCGGGGGTAAACTATCGTACATAAGGTTATTCTTAATGCACTTCAGCGAATAATTTCTGTTTTCGAGTGTCATGGGTCATTTGTACGGTTCAGTGATAATCTATGTGTAAAGTATTCATAAAACAAAATCTTGAGCACTCTTTGCAACAGGGTGTCCGTCAACATTTCACAGTCCCATATATCTTTGATGTTTATCCACTAGTGAATCCACAGCTTTCAAAGTGTCCATCATTGTGATTCTTTCTTCTTACATGCGTAATATAATCACTTAAATGTGTTATATAATCAAGGAAACGATTCCCAAACAATGGTTGCAAGAAGCGCAATATGCGATCCTCTGCTCCCAAATCCGATCTCAAATCCGTTGTACCTCAAACTATACACATCGTATTTGGAAACAACAGCAGAATCAATTTTGCGTGCATCTTGAAAACACGTAGCTCTACGACTATTGCCTTCAATGAACCGGGATATACAGAATCCAAAAGGTTTAAAAAAAATAATACCCGTCTATATGCTAAACATCATTAGGTTATTTTGATGAATTAACCCTTCTTTAAAATATACAAGCAAAATGTTCGTCCGATGCATCCGGAAAGATTTCCTTAATTATTTTCCACACATCGTTTCGTTTTACTGCTAAGCCGTTGTCTTCCACAAGTGTTTTTCTCTATAATCCTTATACTGACACATTGACCACCTTCACTTGCATTATTTTGTATCTTGTATACCTTAATATACACATATGGATATATTATCCCACATGCTCAGAAAATTTCCCTCGTTGTGTCTTTTCTAAATTGCGAACAAACAGGGCTGCTCATAACAAATAGGTTACAACAGATAATTAATAAAAAGTCCCTTCTGGGCTGCCGTAGTTAACACATCAATCAATAAAGACTCACAGTATGGCAATGTGGAGCTATGTGCATACAATGTGTTGTTATTATCGCTTATGTTTATGTGAAGTTGTCATTAAATAAAACGTAAGGCAACTTCAAAAGACAAACGTTTCTTTGATGCATATCTGACTTTATGGAAATGATTCTAATTCCAAAAAATGGATTATGTAATGTTTAACTCGTTAATTACAAGGTCAACCATAATTTCGCTCAATATTTCGAAAGGAAAACCCCACGTGCTTACGATTGATATACGCACAACAGGTTTTGAGAATTCTTCTTGATGGATGCATTTCAACACGAAATCTGAAATTTAACGTAACTAAACGTAATAATATTGGTTAGTGTGTTTTTATTATAAAGTCTGTGTTTTCATTAAAAGCTTATTATATTTAACTGAATGTATTATCTTTCTTGTTATGAAATCTTTTAAAAGAAATATGTTTGAATTTTAGACATTGTTGGAGATAAATGAAAGTTAACACATATGTATTTATTAAATTTAAAGAGCGACATTTTATGTACGACTCAATCAATTTAAAGGTCTACACTGTGTACAGAAGGGAGAAACATTATGCTTATTAAAAGTCCCAATCAACAAACACTTAAAAAAACAATATATTTTCATAAAATGATTATGATGAACATGTAACCAACCAAAATACAAAAAGAAACAAACGTTATACCTCTGGAGTAAATCGATTATGTACAGTAGCGTACATACAGTTAATATTTCATTCGCACAGATCGATTTCGAACACAAACATAATAGAATGTATTCCGTACAAACGAAATATTTTCCATGAAATTAAAATCGTTTTTCTTCATAACAACTGGTGCTATTTCAGCATGCATTGAATGCCTTTCGGTGGAAATGTACGTAAAACTCTATAAGCAATCAATGTTTAGTTATTTATAGTTTTCATATATTTTATAAAACTAAATCGTGAGTTACAAAGTGTCATATTAAGGCTATTGGAATTACTTTTTGTTCAGATGGAAAGAATGACAAATTACAAAAAATGTGATGGTAAAATTATATACATGTGTGACATTTCTGCTAAACGAAATGACTTCGGAAAACAAATCATAACATCGCTGTTCAAATGTGAACCTTTTGAATGGCAATCGATTATACTGTGTTTTAGTAGTTGTTTTCATATAGTCAATTGGAAATAACCTCTGGAAAAAATATTATGATTAATATTCTATTCACATCAACCATATAACAAATATAATGGATTTAATTGAATCACACGTTCTGTAATCAACTACAATTATCAATTATCTAGTTGCAAATTACGTGATACTCGATACTGTAATGTGTCGGTAAATGGTTCAATTTTTTTTGTATTCGTTGGCATTTAATTTGACAAATTTAATAAAATTATGTTTCAAGCAATTATCTTTAGAACGAAAATATCCATAATCATATGCACTTCTAAATAATTTACACATGGATGAAATACAGAACACATTAGTATTAAGAAATTTGTTTAAGATGCTGTCATACCGCTTTTTACAATGACTTGCTGTTTTAGAACAAGAAATTATGACCGGATAGCTCGGAATACGGATTATTTCAACAAGTGTATATAAATACAATTGGTACTATTTTCAACACAAGGAATCGTTGGCTTAATTAAGCTCCTTTATTGAGTAAACTGTATAAGGACGCTATAGTAGCACAAAAAGCACAAACTAAGGGCAGTTAAAACACAGCAAACCTTTCCGGGTTGAATCCACTTCTAAAAATGGTTGGAAGAATGAGTTTGTTATTATTTGCGATAAGATGTATATTTCCAATTTGAAATTAATTTAAAAGCAACGAATATCTATAAAACGATTATGTTCAAAAAATGATCATGGTATCCATCATCCAACCTGTACGTTTGCTAATGGTATATATTCTCATTGGTTTACAAATCCTGAACTTCATGTTCCTATGGCTATCATCCACAAAACACGAACGAAACAGTGAAAGAAAAGGGCTTTGTCTCTTCATGACCAAAGTGTTTAACTAGAATATTGACATGTATTTAACGTAATGGTAAGTCATAAAATAATCTCTCAACATGGACAACTTTAACTTACCCACTAAAACAGAGTAAGTCCACATGGATCCTAATGCCACTTTGATTTTTGTCATTTAAGTTCAATTGTAACGAAGCGGTTGTGAAAAATCTAATATTTAGACATGCAACATCATTAAAAAATAAGTAAGTATATTGTATATGATATCTCAGTGCAATATCGATGACCTCACTTTAAGAGCAGGTATTACTAATAGTGTCACTAAATACTACCAACTTAATATCAAAAGGTAAATAAAGAAACTTACTTATTCAGATATTGCTACAATTTTATTTTCTTTCGTACTTATTATTTAATCGAAATTTGAATATGTAAATCAATACATACAATGAATTGCTTATTTAATGCGAACTGATGAATTATTGAAATTTCTAGAGGAATAATTCCAGATCATTTTTTCAATCAGGAGCTACTTTTTAAAGTCACTACCTTCCTCGATTTTTAGCCACTGTGTTGCATTGGTTTGTTTTAAATTTAGAAACAAATGCATTGTCTTCTGTTGTTAAGTTATAATCTTAAAATATTTATTTCCTAACTTTTCTGAGAAGATTATTGCACGATATTACACCGAATGCAAACAAATATCCTCAATGAACATCATAAAATGCCTAACCTGTTAATAATCATAGCTTTGAGGTTTCCTCAATCGTCTTAAGGCAATAAGACTACACGAAATTATCAAGAGGGTATTGATTCAACCAACCAGACCCACCAGACTTTGGAGCTGATCATTTTCGTTTTTTTCAGGCCACCACTCTAAATCAATTATGTTGGCATTTCAAAATCAAAACAAAAGACAATATGTTAATCCCTTTCAGACCACTCTTCAGCCGTAAATCTTTTGCCATTTTGAATATATCTATATGCCCACCTTGTGTTAGACGACACAAGTATGTTTTCATTTTGTGTGATGTGATGGTGACCTTGAAAGTATCGCTGATGTGTACATGGACAGTGACAGTCCTTCATAAAAGATCTTAAGACACTGGGGTTAGTGTTAGTCTGATATTTCAATGAAAGCAACATATCGCTTAATAGTATATAGATAAAAAATTGTGTTATGAAGTCCAGAGCTATATGGTAAATAATGTCCGAATACTTACATAAAATCGTCTTTTTGTGTGGTTGTTAAAGCTGTCATTGCCCTTATTTTTCTCTTGTGAAAAATAAAACACTAGCAAATCGTTACACGAATTTCTCTTCTAATATTGTTTCTGGAGTTTTATTAGTCCTATATTGTATTTGAAAACCATTTCAAATCACATAACTCTTATTAAGCATTTAGTTATTTCTATTCGGTATATATGGATTTAAGGGAATTAAAAGATCTTCTAGCATTGGAATCGTGTATCCTATTTTCTACTTTTGGAACACCTACAATTGAGGCCTAACATAAATTCAGCCATGTTGTATGTTTTTGAAACTCGTTCTAAAAAATGCATCATTTCTGGTAGAAAGAAAATTAAGTGGCAAAAAGGCATTTTTTTCAATTTATACCAGTTAAACACTCCTGGTTTAGTATGTTCTTTTCAGTGCAAGTTAATCAGCCACACTGATTCCTATCGGTTGTCGAGCTATTATTCTCCAAACACATCCCTAAACATGAATTCTTAATTAAAAACAAAACCAAGCGGTGGATAGCAATCTATACCCGTAAACAATAAATTTGTTGTTATGGCTTCTAGGTTCATATCGCATTTTTATTTCTTCAACCATCTTAAAACAATATTAGATGAATCAGGCGTGATTAAGTAAAGTATGACGAAGTTTACGGGAAAAAAAACGTGATTTTATGTTACTTCATCGCATAACGATCAAAGCATTTCAATCCGCCGACAAACATTATAAGTGCTGCGCAATTAAAACGAGCAATTTTATTATCTATCCACGCGGTTTTGGAGAGATGATAAGATACACAAGTGTTCGCCGCGTTTGCGCGAGATTACGTGTTATTTTAATGTCCCGTTTTGAGCGAAGTTTACTTTGAATAATATTCTTTTAGAATGACTGGAGTTGCATATACATATACATAAGTAAAACATTTATTTCCAAACTGTTTATGACAGAGAATTATTAAAGAAATGATGGGACACTCCTATGTGTGTCTGTCTATTTGGTTGCTCACTTCGCATGCGCGCGATTGAATCGATGATAATAATTTGATAATTTTAAATACCAGTTTGAAGCTTTTTTTTATATTCCAAATGGATTGTTTGCAGATGCCCCGAATATGTCCACTATTTAACTAAAGATTGAAAATGTATGTCCGCTTATGAGGATAACATGGTAATATTTTCACAATAATGGGTGAAAACAATCATGAAATATTTTGTATGTCTATGTTGAAAACGGACTCGTAAATTTCAATGTTAAAAAAGTAACATGACTTAAATGTATACTGTATATGTTGGGATTTATTGAAAAAGTGACGGACTAGAAGGTCTGTAATGTTAACCAGTTATGTGTGCAATTGGTATACGTCATTTCATACGCTAGTTTAGTTAAAATGTATTCGATTACCTTGAAATATTACCGTTCTTAACACTGCAACATTCGAATCATTAAAAAAAAAAACGTTGACCTCAGAGAAGAAACTCTCTTTTTTTCATAATTTATAATGGATAAATGTATACATCTTTGGTTGAGAATATCTTTAACTCATTCAAAATAAGTGATTTTTACAATGCTATGTCTTTAGACAAAACAAATCAAATACGTTATTGTGCAACATAAAGAAGATCCATGTACGGTATTCAACACACATCGATCAATAGTTAATGTGTATTGATAGATCTTTGCATTCAACAAAGTTTCACGATAATCAATTGTTTGCAATAAACGATCACGCGTGATCGGCAAACATTAACCAGCCCTTAATTTAAAGACTGTTGTAGGACGCAGTATTGCCGTGTTCAGATATGCAATCTAGAGGTAGTTGTCGATTTTTTATCCCCACGTTTTTTGAAAAAAAGGGGCTATATTGTGGTTATCTCCGCCGTCCGTCCGTCTGTCCGTCTGTCCGTCCGTCTGTCCGTCCGTCCTGGCCAATATCTCCTCCTACACTATTAGCACTAGAACCTTGAAACTTACACACATGGTAGCTATGAGCATATGTGCGACCCTGCACTATTTGGAATTTTGATCTGACCCCTGGGTCAAAAGTTATAGGGGTTGGGGTGGGGCCGCGTCAGAAATTATCACTCATTTTTTTAGGTTATTTTACATTTACTTCTTTATTTCTACACCGATTCACTTCAAATTGATACTGGACCTCTCTTATGACAATACGGTCAATCTCAACCATGCATGGCCCCATTCCCAACCCTGGGGCGCCCCGCCCACATAGGCCACACCCACCAAAAATTTCCATTTACTATAATTTTTTCATTTCTACACGGATTCACTTCAAATTGATACTGAACTTCTCTTATGACATTACGGTCAATCTCAACTATGCATGGCCCCATTACCAACCCTGGGGCACACCTAGGTCAAACATTCGGCGTGGGGATACGCGTCGGCCTCTGCCGCGCCATTTCTAGTTTAGTTTAGTTTAGCTTAAACATATTTATTTAGCTCGACTGCATTTAAAGTACTTACTACTTATCTGAAACGTTCTCGATTCCGTTTCCTGGGCGTAGAACCAGTTCTTGGTGTCTTTGGGGGATATCTAAAGAACGCTCCCACAGTTGGGATCGAACCCGTGACCTACCGGTCGCTTGGTGGACACCTTATCCATTACACCACGGCGACCACGGCGTTGATTTGTTCATCGATGATTGACTCAATAAATTGACGTTTATTTAACAATTTATATAAAAACATAAATAATCGAACAAATATCTTTGAAATATATTCTAAACATTACAATAACCATTAACTCATCCTATCTTTAGTATCGCGGTTTCAATGAGTATTACTCTTCCATACTGATTATTATAAAATGTTAATCATGTTTTATCTCTGTATGAACAATTTCTAACATACATTTTTAATATAAAAAATAACGTTAAGCAATCGATAGTTATCTGTATTTTTGAAAAACATATAATTATGAGGTGGCCGCTTTATTCACGGCGCTTATTTTATTAATTAAATGTTTTAAGAAACTTAGAAAATCAAATGTCATGTAGTACGCATAATGATAAAGACAAAACATCCATCGGCAAGAAGCAATAGTGCTACGCAATGAAATATGCACTTGTTAAAGCCTATCCGCATGGTTAAGGAGAGAAGAGGAGTTGCCTTCATTATACCAACATAATAATTACATCGGTATCCAAGGTTCATCGAGCAATCCGCTATAAGCCCCCAGAAATGACCATTCTTTTCGTGTGTGCAATATATGAATACTACCTACGAGGAGGTTAATATGACGACTGGTTAAGCCGTCATGATGACTATACCAAGTATTTAATCAGAGGGGGTAATCACGTGATAGTCAAGATGGCGCCGTCCATGCCGAGACAGGTATTTTTCGCCGTTTTATATTCTTAATTACTTTTGTTAATTTTTTAAATGCCGCTCACTTTCCAGCCATATCAGCAACCAAGTGATTAGCGTTTATTTCGCATTAATAGTCGCTTTATATGTCGACTTTACTCGCTACGATCACGAGATTACTCCCCTCTGTTAATGATGCATAAACAATTTAATTTAATCTATTGCAAACATGCAGCACTAGACCGATACATGTTAACACGTTTCGCTTAAGCAGCCTGAAATAAATGGGAAATTGACCGAACACAGCACTTAATTGATTTCATTTTCTTGAATCTCTTTCAAGTTCGAGTATTCATATTCAGATAATAGGTAAAACATGGGCTTTTAAGTATTACCTACTGCAGTATGATAGATGACGGGCCACGTGGTAAAGCGATCAGTGTCGACATTGGTAACGGACGGATTGTTATTTCGGATGGCATAATATGTGAGTTGCATTAAAATATTGGGTTGTGATAATAGCGATAATCGGTGTTGCTAAAAATATATCCTCGGCTTAATAAACTGCCGCAACACCCCTTAAACTCGTACATAAATGTACAATTCGAAGACATCAACATTATATAGAAACCTACGGTAATTAAATGACTGAATACGTTCTCCCAAAGCTCCCAATACTGTAGATAAACAAAAACATATTGTTTCTGTCTGTTGATGTTTCATGTATGGTTTTTTCCCCGGATAAAGTGTGAGGTTAAAATATATTAATACGTGGTATTCCTTAAGAAGCAGAACTAATGGGAATTTAACTTTCATTTTAAATTTTTACCTTACTATTACTTAAATATTAAAAAAAAACACCATTTATCAGGATGTGTATTGTTTTGTTGTTGTTATTTATCGCTTTTGCGTTGATTTTCTTACCTAAATGTCACCACATACACATATTTACTATTGTATGCATTATTGTGGTAGGGCAAGCAATATTGATATTTATCGTTGCACCTCATTGTCTTGTATTGGTTTGCATAAACAAAATTCAAAACAAATCAGAAAGTTGTCTGTGGAAGGATTATCGCTTTGTCAGTATTTATACAATCTTTATTGAAGCTGCAAACAAGATTAATATGAAATTTATTAATTAAGTTGAGACGTAATTGCATACTTTCCTTGCTATGTGTTTTGTTCCCAGGTAACATATAGGAAACCGAAATAAGAGTGCATTGTTAATGTCTTTTATGGCATATCTACTCCGGTTACGTGAACGAAGCACGCAATAATTAATTTTGAATTCTAAACGTTTATCACCTTCGAGCATAATATTTAAAAATTTAAACACTTTATCGAATAAAAGCTCGATGAATTATGAGTTTAATATCGAAATGCATAACAAGTAACAGTTACCACACAGCGAGATACGCTGTGCTCGATTTATTTGAATGAATATGACTAAAAAGGAATTATTAATTATGGTTTGCAATAAATACCACCCACAGGGATTAAGATAAGATAAGATTTATTTTAAGTCGGCAAGAGTGAATAACAACAAACATAAGCTTGGGCAGCTTACACAACCGACTTTAAAAACATGATGAATAAGGTGACAAGTGTATAAAAGCTGAAAAAGACTGAGATCAATTTGTTATTAAATAAGGCAAATATACATAAAAATATATAGAATGCTATTATAATATCAGATATGGTAATTTAAAAAGTTTAGAATTGTCTGCTTAAAAATCAGATATTTTTTTAAGAAAAAAAGAATAAAATATCCACTAGATTTCTTTTAAATAAATAAGAGGATTAAATAAATAGTTCAAGTACGAAACTAATATAATACGGCGTTGGTACTAGACATTTATACAAGAATAAAAATATCCACTAAAATTCTTGTAAATAAATAAGAGGTGTTACCAATAAACTAAACACAGTATCTTGGGTTTCTAAAACACATATAAATAATACAGAGACACAGTATACAGAGCATATTTCTGCTTTTGCTTAAGCGAAAGTTGATTTAATTGAATTGTGTGTGTATAGTGATTATACAATTTCGGGCTAATTGAATGTTTTTTTATATATATTAATACATCGAATATAATCAATATTAACGCGATTATTTATATTCTAACAGAAGGATTCGCATGGCACAATCCATTCTATCCAGTCTACTGTAACACTTAGACTCGTTCACTAGTTTAAACCATAGCGCTCGCCATTAATCGAACTTTCTGAAGCTGGTCGCACATCCGAGAAATTCACTGTTGTACACAATTTTACATTTTTCCAACTTCCCTCCCAAAAAATTAAAAAAGTACAAAGGTTGGTTAAATTGAAAACATAATCTAAACGAGAATGTCTAACTGGTAATGTTCTCGAGTGCCTGGTAAATTGATGTTTTGTGGAGTAGTTTATAGCGCAATACTTATGTTAATTCAAATTCATTCATTAAATCTATAAGTTTTGTTTTACAATATTTATGTGTAGTTTGGTTACCATTTTTCTTGTCAAAGTTCAGGTCCATTATTATGTAAAAGTGACCATCTATTACCATGTTTATGTCATTGTTTGTGTTTAAAATTGTTCCTAAACCATTGAATAATTCGCCATTCTCTGTGTATTAGTTATTGTAAGTGATTTAGTATACGAATAATGGAACGAACTTTTAACTACATAAGGAAAAGTGTGTATACAATAAGTTCATCAACATAATTATTTGTTTTTCCATGAGCGCTTCTTAGCCATATTGATATAACCCGATTTTGCAGCTAACAAAGAATACAACCAGTTAATGAAGCTTTTGTCTTGATCAATTGTATAAGTTTATATCACATATTTAATATTTGATGTATAAAATAAAAAATAATAATACTTCTTGACTTAGTTAAATGTTTAATGTGTGAAACAAACTTTATTCAGAATAGATATAATTGTTATGAATGTTGTTCAATATTTATGTATTGTTCAATATATCTATGCATCGTGAAATGAACTTGCGATGAAGTTATAAATTCTATATATACAGATGTTTTCTATTTCATTACTCAAACATTATGACAACATTAAAATTCATATTCCCAATGAATAAAACTATCGTTTAATTCATGACTATCTTAGCGTACAATAAAAATAGTGGAACGACACATACAAACTTTAAACCGAGAAACATGCCATGTTTCAAGTGTTATGATTTTGTTTATCAATATAATGTTTAATCTGCTTCAATTCAGGGTCCAAATAGTTCAAACTGTTCAAAATTGAAGCCGTTATCATAAGTGAAGCGATAGACAATTTAGAAATATTAATGTGTTATCTTTAAGTGGTATTTATTTAAAAAAAAAAGTAACATCATGAATGAACACGCCGAAAGTCTAACCTCAATTTTGCAAACGATCTAATACGATATAAATATAATTAACAATTAACTAACAATTAAAAGAATAATGAAACTTTAATTTTGGAAAAGTATTTTAATTTTAATTCGCTTTACTTTACACAATCGTGTGACCTGTACACTTAAACACAATATTCAATTGTATAAGAGAGAAACGTATGTTTTGTTTTTGCGGTAAAATGATTTATCCCTGCTGTTTTCACATTTTGCACGAGAGTATAGTGTATGCCCCAGGTAATATAGTATTTAAAAATAATAAACTGCAAGTTTTCAACTATTTTGACAAGATATGCACATTATGGTGAGTTCCTTTAGTGGAGGAACGTTCCTGTAAAAAAAATTAAACCAAACACACGAAGAATTTTTTGAAAACAAATGCAGCTATTCTCCTGCGAGTATGAATATTTTTTACTTGAATGTGTTTACCAATTTTTATTTTATTCTTACAAACACAGAACAAAAACTAGCAAATACCTCCCATAATCGTACCTATATTTTACGTGAAACACGTGTAGTTAGCCTGTGATTTAGACAGTAAAGTAGTTGTATCTATGTTATTGTAAAATGATATATAAATATTAAAACAGTAAACACATACGTTTTGTTATGGAAGGATGGTTATTCAATACATCCCAGTGTTTCCTAGTACAAAATAATTATTTTAAATATACACAATATGTAGGAAACACTCTAGTACGCATGCTTTTTTCGTATTTATATATAAACTCGTCTTTGTATGTCTTAACTGCAAAAGAAAATATTATAGGAAATGAATAAAAAAAAACAATGAGATTAAACAAATGCGGTTCCAACAAATCCTGAAATTCAGGCTTTCCATATCAATCGTGAGTGTTACATGCAAGGTACGTGTTATTTTTAATTCCTCAGTCATTTCACTAGTTTTCATACGGCTTATGGTCTTTTTTACATAAATGACAAAAAAGTCAATATGGCAATCAGAGAACTTGTCGCTTTGAAGCGTTCTTATTTGCTTAAGGTAACTCAGAGTCTTTGGTTATGTCGACAATACCCCTATCAAATTATGAAGGTGAATAAGTTCACATGATGTTGTAACATAATGGTTGTTAAACACAGGAACAAACAAGTCCGTTTATATGTTCATCGCGATTTATTTCTGTTGAATATTTTCAAATACAACGATTGCTAATTTTCGTGAAATTCAATCTAACCGTGCGGCGGCAAATATGGCCGCCACGTCAAGAAAGCGTGACTGCTCTACTCGATTGTCAAACTCAGACTGTTCTTTTCAGAAAATGAAAATTCAAAACTGACTAAACAGGCTGTATACATTTTCTGATTGGCCATTATAAATGTGTCGGTTGACCGACTGTCTCCTGCTCCGGTTCAATGACATGCAGAAACCCGCTAGACCAAATTATCATGTTTGAACGTTACTGACAGACGTTACAATTATTTACGCTTGATTAATGTTTTTGATGATCATGTCTAGATAATAACTTTTGGGTTTGTAAGATTTCGCTTCAATAAGCATGTTTGACCATATCATTTGATTTTCTTTAGGGTTGAACTAGATTGGGAAAATAAAGTTATACTTCAATAAACAATTATTTAAACTTCATTAGATATTCTGTCTGTACTGGCATCTGTTATGTACTGCCTTTAGGTATTGTCGACCTACAAGCCAGATTGTTTATCCAGATCCAATAATAATTCTCAAAATTCTATTTTAACATTTATATATGATGATTACCTACCATATTATATATTTATATATAAATATTACTAATAATCATTATTTTACATTATGATAAAGGATGTATTTCTAATTTCCCAAATTTGTTTATTTATACACAATAATGTGCTATGAGCAAAATCTGTTATTATTTATATATAATTATGCCCATTTATATATTATAATGTAAAACAATATCCATGTACAACAACACACAGCTACGTAACAATGTTTGTATATTTGAAATTAGTAGCCTTCCATCAACTCAAAACGTCTTGAGTAACACAAATCCGACGCACGGACGGACGGACAGACAAGTGCAAATCTTTATTTCACCCTTTGAATTAAAAAGGCATTACGTTGGTTGTTAATGTTTGGGATATGAAAGCACACTCGGCAAAATGCATGAATTGCGCAGACAACATTTATCATTCACAAACTTCCGCGTTATTGTCTCACTCTAGTTTGATGTATATGTATATGTCATTAGCCTATTATAAAGACATCATTGCGTCTTCGAGTCTTTCATCTACGGAACATTATTGTCTACTTATGAAAATAACACGGTACTTTTTATCATAATGGCTGAAAAAATTGAATCCCGGGATAACATGTTGCAAAAAATGCATTTCTACAGAGTTAAAATTATTTATTCACAAAAAGGTATCACTTTTTTGTATTTTGTAATCATAAAATAAATAAACGCTAATGCATAAACATTCGTAATGAGTCATATTTCCCATTTTCAAACGATTGTACCCATAAGTCATGTCTCAATACGCAATTAAATTGCATATCTCAATATTGTCGTAGATCTGTTATATTCCCTTTCAGTTTTCGCCACACATGTAATATTTATTGTAAATTGACTTGCGGCCTATTTTGCCTTCAGCGTCATACAAACACACGTAAACATGGCCTTTGATCCACGCCATAAGTGTGTCTGATGTCAGCAACTGTCAAGCCGCATCGAACGCGTCGTTATTAGGGACGCAACACATAAATTGATGTTGAACCCGTTTTAGGTAGACTTATTTAATTTCCAATATAAAAAAAAATCTTGAATGCGGGGATAAATGGGTTTTGTAAATGTAAACCTTTTTTATGTTAAATACCTCACAAAATATCTTACACACGCCCGCGCGCACACACACACAAACACACACACGCACGCACACACACACACACACACACACACACANAAGCAGATCCTCTGGGCGGTTCTTGGGCTCTACATCTGCTGGCAGCTGATCACGAAGCAGATCCTCTGGGCGGTTCTTGGGCTCTACATCTGCTGGCAGCTGATCACGAAGCAGATCCTCTGGGCGGTTCTTGGGCTCTACATCTGCTGGCAGCTGATCACGAAGCAGATCCTCTGGGCGGTTCTTGGGCTCTACATCTGCTGGCAGCTGATCACGAAGCAGATCCTCTGGGCGGTTCTTGGGCTCTACATCTGCTGGCAGCTGATCACGAAGCAGATCCTCTGGGCGGTTCTTGGGCTCTACATCTGCTGGCAGCTGATCACGAAGCAGATCCTCTGGGCGGTTCTTGGGCTCTACATCTGCTGGCAGCTGATCACGAAGCAGATCCTCTGGGCGGTTCTTGGGCTCTACATCTGCTGGCAGCTGATCACGAAGCAGATCCTCTGGGCGGTTCTTGGGCTCTACATCTGCTGGCAGCTGATCACGAAGCAGATCCTCTGGGCGGTTCTTGGGCTCTACATCTGCTGGCAGCTGATCACGAAGCAGATCCTCTGGGCGGTTCTTGGGCTCTACATCTGCTGGCAGCTGATCACGAAGCAGATCCTCTGGGCGGTTCTTGGGCTCTACATCTGCTGGCAGCTGATCACGAAGCAGATCCTCTGGGCGGTTCTTGGGCTCTACATCTGCTGGCAGCTGATCACGAAGCAGATCCTCTGGGCGGTTCTTGGGCTCTACATCTGCTGGCAGCTGATCACGAAGCAGATCCTCTGGGCGGTTCTTGGGCTCTACATCTGCTGGCAGCTGATCACGAAGCAGATCCTCTGGGCGGTTCTTGGGCTCTACATCTGCTGGCAGCTGATCACGAAGCAGATCCTCTGGGCGGTTCTTGGGCTCTACATCTGCTGGCAGCTGATCACGAAGCAGATCCTCTGGGCGGTTCTTGGGCTCTACATCTGCTGGCAGCTGATCACGAAGCAGATCCTCTGGGCGGTTCTTGGGCTCTACATCTGCTGGCAGCTGATCACGAAGCAGATCCTCTGGGCGGTTCTTGGGCTCTACATCTGCTGGCAGCTGATCACGAAGCAGATCCTCTGGGCGGTTCTTGGGCTCTACATCTGCTGGCAGCTGATCACGAAGCAGATCCTCTGGGCGGTTCTTGGGCTCTACATCTGCTGGCAGCTGATCACGAAGCAGATCCTCTGGGCGGTTCTTGGGCTCTACATCTGCTGGCAGCTGATCACGAAGCAGATCCTCTGGGCGGTTCTTGGGCTCTACATCTGCTGGCAGCTGATCACGAAGCAGATCCTCTGGGCGGTTCTTGGGCTCTACATCTGCTGGCAGCTGATCACGAAGCAGATCCTCTGGGCGGTTCTTGGGCTCTACATCTGCTGGCAGCTGATCACGAAGCAGATCCTCTGGGCGGTTCTTGGGCTCTACATCTGCTGGCAGCTGATCACGAAGCAGATCCTCTGGGCGGTTCTTGGGCTCTACATCTGCTGGCAGCTGATCACGAAGCAGATCCTCTGGGCGGTTCTTGGGCTCTACATCTGCTGGCAGCTGATCACGAAGCAGATCCTCTGGGCGGTTCTTGGGCTCTACATCTGCTGGCAGCTGATCACGAAGCAGATCCTCTGGGCGGTTCTTCGGCTCTACATCTGCTTTCAGCTGATCACGAAGCAGATCCTCTGGGCGGTTCTTGGGCTCTACATCTGCTGGCAGGTGATCACGAAGCAGATCCTCTGGGCGGTTCTTGGGCTCTACATCTGCTGGCAGCTGATCACGAAGCTTCCTCAGCATTGCGTTGCTTTCTCGGACAAAACTAGATCTGTTTAATCTTCCAAGTCCGAGGCTGTTCACTATTCTGTGCTTCAGAGGGTCATCTGCTATTGTATAAGACGTTGAATGTATTAATTAATATAATGATTTGCGTTTTTTTAACGAGCGTATGATATGTTTGCCAAACAAATGTTTCATTTTATTGACATGCAAGTTCTATGTACGTGATCTTTTTTTAAATTTCTATAACAACATTTAAACAATGTAGAAGTTATTTTTATTTTTTATTTTTTGCTCCTTAACCAAATTTACGTAATTTTAGAATCTTTAAAAAATTTCATATACCCGTGAATTTAAATTGTATTTATTAAACTCGACAAGGCGTCGTGTCCTGACTTTTTGAAACATCAATCACATGATGATTGCGTATTTAAATGCAAAGGTGTGCCTGAAACATCAATCGCATGATGATTGCGTATTTAAATGCAAAGGTGTGCCTGAAACATCGATCACCTGATAATTGCGTATTTAAATGCAAAGGTGTGCCTGAAACAGCAATCACATGATGATTGCGTATTTAAATGCAAAGGTGTGCCGAACAATTATAAATAAATAGCTTTAAGAACTCTTGTAAAATTAATCAGTTTTGAAGAATAGTCAAGCCTTTCAGATAACTGCCTTTTAAAAATGACTTGTTCCAAACAATTTAAGCCATTCCTATACACGCTATTTTTTCGTGATTAAAAACAAAGAGAAGCATTTTTTACAACCGTTCTACTATAATTATAAAAAAAAAAACATTAAATAAGTAGGTAAATGGGTCTCAAGAATTTAATAATTATTTAAAAGAAGAAAACAATATTGCTAAATGTAGGAACAATTGTTTTTTCAGATCTTTGCATTTTTTTTATTCCCAAACTATATATATATATATATAGTGTATATATAGATATATATGTATATCATTATATAGAATTTGTAGGTTATATTAAACCTACTGTTTTGTAAATATTCTGAGAAATCGCAGAAGTTGCATACAAATAGCTGCATGTCTCCAATTTTAACAAAATATCCCAATGCGATAACAGTGGGAATGTCAGTGAACTAATAGCTCGAGTGGACACTAGTTGTAAGCACTGGGTAATTCTTTAATGTGGTTGCATTTTGAAACCTGTGCTCAAGAAAAGCATGTTTTTTTATCAACATGGGCGGGCGGGAGGCATGATATCAAGATCCCGAGTGATTGGACAGTGTTACAGCTTTCGTCATACATTTTGAATGATTTTCCATTGGTCTGTATAAACAATTCTCAGTTTTGATAAATCTGTTTGAACCTGTAAAGGTTAATTCGATCATTAAATATTACTTTTAATGATCGAAGTTTTGTTTGTTTATTGTGTACACATTAAACAAATGTTGTTGTTTTGTATTATCCATCGATCATTGGTCTGTTTGATGTTTCATGTTCAAATAAACGCACAATTACATGATCCAGCAGTGCAACTATATATATTGTAACGGTCACGAATAATTTATTTTTTTACAACTTTACTTTCCTTTATTGTTTTCTCATCCTAACAATTGCATAGTATAATGACATAAATCAACAAGATTTAAATTGATGTTCATGTCTCATCAGTTTTAGATTGATATTTGTGTTGAGTCGTCGTCCACTGATAAAAATTGAATGTCTTATACATTTCTTTATGTTTTATACACGGTAACACAAGTATTGGCTTGAAGCGCTTGTACGAACGGTTGGCTGAATCTGCTATCTGACCATTACTATTTAAAATGTATATTAAATGATCTGAAATCAGCTTAAGCTCAACAATCATATTAATTAAGTTATAGTTATACTTATTATTTGAAATCACCAACAGTTCAACGAACACTTTTCTCCAATTAAATAGATGAAAACAAAAATGATAAAAAAAAACTTATGAATGCGTACAGAACACAACAACAAAAACAACATTAAACTAGACAGGTTCATAACACGTAAACAATAACACAACGACCATTCATCTCTATTTCTGGTAAATGTATGGTTTTAAATACGCAAAAAAGTAACGACCAACTAATCCATCTACATAGTAAAAGTGAAAGCCTGCAAAGTCAATCGTGTGTGCTGTGGTGATTTTTTTATAACAAGGCTTACTTATTACGCATATTCTGTTAGAATGATGCATGCTAATGAGAACATTTCTTGGAAAATGTGAAATATATGCAAATGTGATTGATTGACTCTAATACAACAAATCTGTTTTAAATGATTATATCGCAAAACATTGTTCAGTAATAATATTTCAAACAGCTTGTGTCGTTTTAATAAAAACCTAATCATTAATATAAATTTGTTATTGCAGCAATCATTTAAGTTTACAAAATGGCAATTAATATATCGGATGTAAGTACACATTACTCATTGAACCGACAGTAATTGACTGTGATCATATGCTAAAGTATGCGAAAAGTAATGATACAAAAAACGCCATCGCGCGCTTTTCATTGCGACTATATTAAACTCTCCACTTTACGGAGAACTTATTGATTTTGAAGTATATTACATGTTTAATATACAGCATCTAAACTACCGAGTAATACAAATACGCAGATATTCTACAATCATTTATTCTTTCGATTTTTTTTTTACACCACTCGAGGACCACTTTAATTGAAATTAAATGTGTTTTTCATGATTAGGATCGGTTCCCAAACATTTAAGAACAAGTCATGTCTGAAACTCAGTTATCTGCAAATCACGAGCATTCTTAAAAAAAAATGCGTGAATTAAAGCAGAGATTGATTCATTACCAAGCTAAGGATGGCTTTTATATTGTACATATGCAGTAATAGAACTACATTTTCATCTGAATTTTACTTTAATGGCATTTCAATACACCATATGCATAGCACAAGTTTAACAAATAATGTAAAGCATTAAATAAATTTATAAAATCAAATGAAAACAAGCACATGTAGGTTTAAAACATAAGTTTCCAATACGAGTTTAAATATAATATCATTATTTTACTGTTCTAGACAGATAACCATATTCATGTAATACTTGCAAAAATAAAGATCCTTAAGAAGACTAAAATAAATGGAAAATAGACCAAATCATCACCTGAATGGTTTCATGTTATTGAATCTCTTCAATTTTGGGATTTTTATATCCGGATAACTGGTTGAACATAGTCTTTAAATAACTGCCTAGTCCTTGATGTTTATTTCCCACAACAAAAAAGTGATCAATCTAAACACGAGTAACAGTTAAACTGGATTTCCGAATGGCGAGAAAACGTATGATTGATAGCAACATAAATTCAATTTTGCTGTTTTGCATGAGTTTGTTTATGAGGGTTATAGTTTTTTTTTATATTTTTTAATTAAGCTTTATACAAGATTTATGTTCAATATTTTCATTTATTTGAACTTTTGTGTCGCTTTTACTTTAGCTGTAGATGTTGTTGCCAGATAACATCTGAAATCTTGTAATAACAGTGCATCGTTAATGTATTTTATGACATTTTCACTCCGGTTTCGTAACAGAAGCACGCAATAGACTTTGTTTTGAATTCCTTATGTTTATCTCCTTCGAGCCAAGTCTTCAAAAATGTCTTAAAGGCATATACTCACCTTCTGTCTATATGTAGTAGAGTAAAACTCGATGTTAAAACAAAACTGTTACTTTTTGACAGTCTAGTTGTACCTATAATAACATACGGTTGTGAAGTTTGGGGGATCTATAAAAACAATGAGGTTGATAAAATACATCTCAAACATTGTAAATATATATTAGGTGTACGCCAACAGACATCAAATGCAGCCGTCTTAGGCGAACTAGGACGTTTTCCATTATCTATTATATGTAAAGAGAGGTCTTTAAATTCTGGTGCAAAATTATTAATTCACCAAACTCACTTATACGATCTATGTACGATAAGAATATCACAGATAACACGTTTGATAACACTTATATAAAACAATGCTGGTCAAAAGCTATCAAAGACCTTATTGAAAATTGAGGCTTTAGTTATGTTTTGCATTAACAAGCTAACTTAACAGACCATTATCCAAAACTTAAACAACGTCTTCGAGATCAATACGTCTAGTCATGGCATGATATGATAAATTCGCAAAGTAAATTATATTATTATGTTAAATTCAAAAAGGATTATACATTTGAAAAATAAATGGAATGTGTTGATAATGATTGCCATAGAAAAGCTCTAACAAGATCTAGACGAAGCGCTCATTCTTTAGTAATTGAAAAAGATAGATACAATAACATTCCTAGAGAAAACAGGAAATGCAAACTGTGTATCAGTAACATGATTGAAACAGAATATCACTTCTTATGTATATATACGCTTTATCAAGATTTAAGAATTAAGTATAATGTTAACAAATTGTTTTATACTGTCAACAAGTTTGTATCTATGATGTCCATGCAGTACTAACTCTAGAAAATTAAGAAATATTACCAAATTTATGTACAGTGCCATGTTAAAAAGAAATATTACCTTGCTAGCTAGCTACTCTGTTCTTTCTTGTTAACGTTGAAAACCAATTATGTATTCACGTATTTATTTAATTATCCATTTATGTGAAATGCTTTTTGTTTAGTATTTCATGTGTGTGGTCATCTTTATGTACATTTGTTTAGTATGTGGCCAAAGGCATGTATTTGCTGATTTTGCCAATAAACTGAAACTGAAACTGAAACTATAAGTGCAAACACGTTGGCGAATGATAGCTCTATAAATTATAAGTTTTAATATCAAAACTCATTATAAATAACAGTAACCACAAAGCGAGGGACGCTGTGTTCGATTTATTTCGATAAATGCGGCTAAACAGGTAGGATTTGATTATGGATAACCAGATTATCATCAACTGGGGTTTTCGCTTACGCTTGAGCGAAACTTCTTTTCATCGCATCTTGTGTGTAGAATCGATAATACGATTGCCGTTTCATTAAATTTGAGATGTATTGAGATGTATTGATTATTGATCGTGTTCTAATAAAACAATGTTTTTTAGTCTCATATAAGATGTTAATGTGTAGTTATATATGATGATTTGAACGGTTTCAATACCTCAAAGAGATTGAGTTGATGTAAATTGGAATTTCCTATACATTTCCGTATCAAATTTTTGTTTTGTAAAATACAAATTCGATTAAATTCGCCCAAGAGCTTTGTAATATTTTAAACAGATACATAAATCGTCTCCAGTGTTCCATTTTTCACTATTGTAATATAAACAATTTGTATCTTACATGCACGCTTGATGAAGTATTTAAATTACCAACCGTTTCTGATAAAGCGGCTTCTCCTTATACATACAAATGGTGTATTGCAATAGATCACTGTTTCCAAATTTAAACATTCGGTTGTAAAAAAGATCATTGCAGGGAGTCCAACATAAGAAATGTAGCACGATAGTTTTGATCCTAAAACCTTGAGTTAACGATACCTGCAGACCAATAAAAGTTTTAAAAATTCGATTATGTTTAATAACACTCGACACACTGGTAGCTCGATAAATAATGGTTCATTATAAACATTATTACATTTTTATTCAACACATTATGTGCGACGCTATGATGCATTTTCTCGAAACACAATCGCTTGTAAAATATTAAAATTATTATAGTTGCCGTGCAACGCAATAATTTGCGCGCGTTTTTGTAAAACATACCAGTTTCGATATTTTCAGCAGCGTTATTAATCAAACTAACATATTTTGAATGTTTTTCGTTTTTGTGAATTTAAGTATTTTTGTGCGATTTCGAGTTGATTTGTTTCTGTGCGTACGTGTAATCCTTCTCTCTACTTCTTATTGTGCTATGTATGCGTCTTTATTTCTGAGTATGAAAAAAGGTCAGTGTTTTTCATGTCTTTTTTGTTCTTTCCCATCCCAATTTTCCTCCGGTTCATTCAATATAATGAATTCTGCGAAAATATATCATCATAAACTCTACTCATTTTACCTTTCGCTCCAAGAATTTCATATTGCATATATCAGTTTGTTGTGAGTGCATGCAGCTTCAAACGAAAAAGTTCTTTGATGCTAAAATGGTTGGGAGGAAATATCATAATTGCACAGCAAAAAACACGTCGAACGTTCTAGGCTTGCGGATCAATCTGTTACTGCCAAAGTGTAATGTACTGGATAAAATACAGCCATTATGCGTTGTTTATTGGTATTTATATGCATGTATGGTAACCAACACGTGGTACGGTGGACATTTTGTGAACACATTATGTTCCTAAATTATATAGTATCATCACATATGTTTGGAATTGTTTCGTATGTCCTGATTATGGTCGTTTAATATCTTAACTTAACTATTTCAAACAAATGACTAATATATTTACCTTTGGTGTTCCTCGAGCCTGTGAGAACAAACTTATGTGGTGGAAACCACTCGGCTATTCAAACTTTTGACAATATAATTGAATGTTTTAAGAGAATATACTGTAACTGTTGGATCAAGATGATCGGAAGTATCTGTTCAACAAAGTCATAGACACACATGATGAACACAGAATTAAATTGTATGTTTCGCACGGACAAAAACTTCACATGGGCAAAAGGGGCTAATGTGAACTAAATACGATGTCTTTATAATTTAAGTAAGATTATCTCATAAATGTATGATTTATTTTATTGAAAATGCAACCTGGAGCAAAAGAATTTGAACATTAAATAGCAAAGTATGTAGTGTTACTCGTGTTAGCGATAAAGATAGTCGTCTAAAGCACCATATAACTCAATAAGCAATTGAAAAACCCGTCAGACTGTAGCATTGTAGAAAGGTCTTCATGTTATTGTTTACTGCAGAAAAATTTCTGTTTCACTCAGGAACAAGTGACCACGTTCACATTTTATCATACGCACTCGTCGTACAATCGTTATCATCTACCAGTTCGAGTGCAAACTATCGTACATAAGGTTGCCCTTAATGCACTTCAGCGAATAATTTATGTGTTCGAGTGTCATGGGTCATTTATAAAGTGTAGTGATAATCTATTTGTTAAGTATTTATAAAAAAAGAACATCGAGCACTCTTTACAACAGGGTTTCCGTCAAAATTACACAGTCCCCGATATCTTTGAGGTATCCACTAATGAATCTCCAGCTTTCAAAGTGGTTATCATTGTGATTTGTTTTTCTTATATCTGTAATATTATCAATGAAACGATTCACAAAAAATGCAATCAGGAAGCGCAATATGATATTCTCTGCTCTCTAATCCGATCTCAAATACGTTGTACCTCAAACGATCCACGTCGTATTTGGAAACAACAGAAGAATCAATTGTACGTGCATCTTCAAACCACGTAGCTCTACGACAATTGCCTTCAATGAACCAGGGTATTCATAATCCAAACGTTTTCAAATTACAAAACGCGTCTATATGCCATATATATTTCGGTCCTTATTAAGAATTTACTCTTCTTCGAAATATACAAGTAAACTTTTTGTCTGCTGCATCTGAAAATGTTTCCTTAATTATTTTCCAAACATCGTTTCGTTTTACTGCTAAGTCCTTTTAATTTCAAAAGTTTTTTCTACATAACTGTCATGATCCTTCAACTGACACATTGATCACCTTCAATTGCAGTATTTTGTATCTTATATACCTTAGTATACACGGATGGATATATTATCCCATATGAATAGAAGTGTCCTTCTTTGTATCTTTTAAAACTTGCGGACAAACAGAGCTGCTTATAACAAATAAGTAAAAGCAAATATGTTCTAAAAAACCATTACTAAAAATATCAAACCAGGGCTTCTGTACTTAACACCTCAATCAATAAAGACTCACATTACGGCATGTTCCTACAATGTTTTGTTTTTATCGCTAATGTTCACGTGCATTGGTCATAAAATAAAACGTTAGACAACTTCAAATGACAACATTGTCTTTGTTGCATATGCGACTTTATGGAAATGATGCTAATTCCACTAAATGGATTCTGTAATGTTTAACTCGTTAATTACAAGGTCAATAATTAATTTCCTCAACAATAAAATAGGGAAAACGCACGTGCTAACGGTTGCTTTACACACAGGTTTTAAGAATTCTTCGTGATTGATGCATTTCAACATAAAAACTGAAATGTATCTTGTATAAATTATATGTGGTGTGGTTTGCGTGTGTTACTTGATTATAATAAAGCTTCAAGCATTAAACGTAATCATATTTTGTAGTGTAATTTTAGTATAACATCTGTGTTTTCATTAAACGAATATTATTATTTAACTGAGTTTATAATCTTTCTTGTTTAGAAATCTTTAAAGAGACAATCACAATAAAGGAATACATACAACGATGTATGTTTAAAGTCTCTACATTGTAAAAGATAAATGAACGTTAACGCATATATGTATTTATTAAATTTAATGAGCGATATTGTAAGTACGACTTAAACAATTTCAAGTACTATACGTAGTACAGAAGAAGGGAAAAGTATCCTTATTCAAAGTCTCAATCCACAAACACTTGCAAAACATCATCTTATCATAAAATGATTATGATGAACATGTTACCAACCAAAATACACAAAATAACGTGATGCCTCTTGAATAAATCGCGTTAGTACACTAGCATACATAAAGTTAATAGTTCATTCGCACCAAGCGCTATAGAACATAAACCTAATAGAATATATTCCTTAAAAACGAAATAGGTTTATTGAAAAAAAAATAAGGTAGATTTCTTTCAGAAAACTGATACTATTTCAGCATGAATTGAATCACTATTGGTGGACATGGGCTTAAATTATATGAATGACATTTCTGCTAAACGAAACGGCTTCGAAACAGAATCATAGCATTGCTTTTTAAATGTGAACCTTTATCAATGACTATAGATTACACTGTGTTTTAGTTGTTGTTTGAAAATAATTTCAACAAGTATGTATAAATACAATGGGTACTTGCTTCAACAAAAGGAATCGTTTAACATTTAAATTGTTCACATCGAATCCTTTGAGTAGATAATAACTTTTACAATGTCAGATCCTTACATCTCTTAATATCTGGTGGTCAATGGTTTAAACATTGTGAAACAATATACGAACTAGATTGATCAATCAAACGAATGCATGGTAAATACAATTTTCGTGTTTATTGATAAAACATATGGTCCCTATTTAATGTGATCTAGTGACCAAGGTTTGGCTCAACGTGGACATGTTTAATAAGTTGGTTAATTCATGAAGTTTACTGCGAGTTTACAAATGATGTAAACGCAAAATGCACTACGAATGTAGACAGTCTGAACGGGTATACTGTGCTGCTGTAAACGATAGTTGATCAAGAACATTACAATATTTGCAAAACGTCTGGCCATGCTGAAAAAAAGGGCAGTCAGCTATGTTAAAAAAATAATAAAATAAACATATTTAGTACTTACTCGATAATTCCGAGATGAAACACACATTCATTCAGTGCGAAAGGGAAAACAAACACAGTCTGATATGCGATACAGCATAACCACAATGTCAGATATGTAAACATATTCCAGTCGCAAGTACATAGCGCCTGCTATTTTCACATTTTAATCATATTCTTTCCATTTATTGAAACATGATCATTGATTCATCCAAAGAAATGGCGTTAAATGGTAAGAAAACTCAAATTATTATTGTAAGCATGACAATCACGTCCAACGACGAATGACAACAATTTTACCTCCGCTAAAGTTGTTGTTGTTAACCTGTTTAAAAGTCGGAGTTTCAAGTCGCTCGAGTTCATACATCGGTCTGTGTTAAGAGCGATGATAAATGTTATAGAAAACATACAAGTTTGATGACATTTTGTTGAAATTCGTCGAAAACCTCTAAAACGCGTCCGCTACGACGCCATTTTTAAGGTGATTTCTTTGGAGTTAAGGGAGGTGTCTACGTCCCTTAACTTTTAAGGAAAAACGGTGAACCTTAGGCGTATTTCTAAGGTTAGGAAGTTTGTGAATATGACCTAAGGCATTTCCTCAAATTTAAGGGAAAAACAGCAATAACCTAAGGCAAAATGACAACCTTAGGGTGTTTTTTCCCTTAGGTGGTTGGTGAATACGGGCCCTGGCTTCTATGTTCATATCGCATTTTACATTTCTTCAACCATCTGAAATTACATTAGAAAAATCATTAAGTATGAAGAATCTTAAGGAACAAATCTTGATTTTATGTTACTTCATCGCATAACGATCAAAACATGTTCATCCACCGACAAGCAACATAAGTGCTGCGCAATTGACCAGTCGCCAAATAAGCGATCGCGCCCACTAGTTTTGTTGACATAAAACGCTTATTCAATTACTCCGACACTCTTTGTTTTTCGGACCATGTAGCCGCAATAAAATAAATCTGATTGATTGTCCGTGAGTTTGATTGACAGCTGGCGACTGGTCAATTAAAACACGCAATTTTATTATCTATCCGCATGATTTCGGACAGATGGGGAGATATACAAGTGTTCGCCGCCCATGCGCGAAATTAGATGTCATTTTAATGGCCCATTTCGAGCTTATTTTGATTGGGATATGTTGTTTTTATATTTCCGAAGATTAACATACTTGAGCTGAAGATACAGTTTTGCGCAATTAAAACATGCACTTGTATTTCCAAACTACAAGGTTTCGGACTGTTTGAGAAATAATGAAGAAATAATTGAACATTCCAATTTGTGCATTGGTATTCACTGCGCATGCGCGCGATTAAATCATTGATAATATTTAGGTTCTTTGTTCAAATCCTAGCTTGTAGTTTTTTGTTTATATTCCAAGTGGATTGTTTGCAGATATGCCGACGATTTCTATTATAAAGCGGAAGATTATTTCGCGCCTTGACGTCATGACTGTATTGCAACTAACAAGTTTTCGGGTGGCGATGGTCATTCGGCAGAATTCCTTTGCCCTACGAAAAAGGTCGAATTGCTCATCACAAATAAACGTCTGTCAGTCCGTGCATGCACAACGTCCTGGGCATGCGTCCGTGTGTGCGATCTTGTTAGGACAATTGTTTTAGCACTTATTATTTATAAGGCAATTTTAATTGACTTGTCACAAATAATAATTGTGCGCGTGACGTGTGCGACACATCTGCCACTAGTTCAAACTCACATGTACAAGTCAAATGCTTCNTGTAGTGTCATTTACAACTCCATTGGATTTACTGTTTTTTTTTAATCACAAAACGATTTTATTTACAACGAAAGTTGACGTTTTCTATGTCCTAAATTTCCGGCCCTAAATTGATTCAAAGCAATCGCAGAGAATCGTATTTTACACAATTAGTGGACAATCACGATATTAATCGCACATTAATATTATTATAATTTATCATAGTGTTAATAAAAGTCCATTACATGTAACAGCCGTATCTATAACATGTACTGTCGATACTGAGTGTTAAAATGACCTATCGTTTGAAGCATACAGTTTATAGCAGTAAATAAATAAAGGTAAATGTACAATTAAATAAAACAAAATGAAATGAATGAAAAATTGAATAAATCACGTCATCGAAATAAGGTAACCATTGACCTTAAATTTAATGCGTCACAATTTAATATGTGTTTGTACCCACGTACATACACAACAATTGATGGTATTATACAGTTCCAATGGCATACAGTGTTTTACATTAATCAATTTTCATTTTGCATGGCATTTTTTTTAAAGTATCCATTACGTTTACATTTCTTCGTTATATAACTTTAAAGAAAACATGTAATTTGATGCATGTGTGACTTCATTGAAATGTTATTCATTCCATATAGTGGGTTATGTAATGTAATGGTTGAGGGATGCGATAAACGCTTGCAGACAAATTGATAGTGTTGAAGGCCATTTAAAATTGCTAGTATAAATATATAAATAAATTCACCTTCACCTGCCGCTTGAAAGTATGCCATGATATTTTTTCTACCTAACATTTCTGTATCAGTTCAACACTAAATTCTCGGTGGTACCATTTTCGTACGAAAGAAACAAAAGATAAAGGAAAATGTATGATTAAAAAGTGAATTGTATGTATAGTTTTTTGTTTATCGAAAATCTTTCACATGGATTTTTGTTCTTGTTGGTATTAAATTGGAGACTGTATTAAATTGGAAACTAAAGAAAATCAAATGTCATGTACCGATCCAGACATTACCACTCATCGACAAGCAACAAAAGTACTACGCAATGAAACATGCCCTTAAATAAGCCTATCAACATGGTTGCTGGGTAATTAGGAATATCCTTCTTTAATTTATTAAGTGCAACATATGCCGGTATAATGACCATACCAAGTACTTAATGATGCATCACAAACTACATTTAATTTATTGCAAACACACAGCACTTGACCGATAAATATTAACACGTATTGCTTAAACCGACTGAAATTAACAGGAAATTGACCTAACGCAACCTTTTAATTTCATTTTCTTGAATCTCTTTCATCTTCGGGTATTCATATCCTGATAATAGGTTAAACATGGGCCTTTAATTGCTGCCTACACCGGGATGATGGATGACGGGACAAGTGGTAAAACAATCAGTGTCGATATTGGTATCGGACGGATTGTGAATTCCGGATGGCACAATATGTGTGTTGCATGTAACTATTGGGCTGCGATAATAGCGATAATCGGTGTTGCTATAAATATATCCTCGGCTTAATAAACTGCCGCAACACCCATTATATTCGTATATAAATGTACAATTCGAAGACATTAACATTATATAGAAAAAGGATATTAAATGACTGAATATGTACCTCCAAAAGCTCCGTAGACTGTAGAAAAAAATATATTGCTTCCGTCTATTGATGTTTGATGTATGGATATTTTCCCAGATAAAGTTTGAGGTTAAAACACGTTAATACGTTGGTCTTCCATGAGAAGCAGAACTTATGAAAAATTTACTTTAATTTTAACTTTTCAACTTATAATAACTTTAATAATATGGGCGATAAAACACAATTTACGAGGATTCTTATTGTAAAGCAGTTATTATTTATCGCTTTTGCGTTGACTTACTTACCAAAATGTTGCCACGTACACCTATTTACGATTTTATGCATTATTACGGTAGGGCAAGCAAGCAGAAATGATATTTATCTTTGCACGTCATTGTCTTGGTTTCAAAATACAACACTCAAAACAAATCAGAAAGATTTTTGTAGAAGGGTTATCTCTTTTTCAGTTTTTATTTAATCTGTATTGGCGCTGCAAACAAGATTTATATCAAATTAATTAATTAAATCGAAACGTATATGGCATACTTTCCATACTAAGTGTTTTGTTGTTGCCAGATAACAGATAACATCGAGAAAACCGTACAGTGCATATTTAATGTGTTTTATGACATTTTCTACTCCGTTTTCATGAAAGAAGCGCTCACTTATGATTTTTGAATTCCAATTTTAATCTTTAAACACTTTACCGAATAAAAGCTCGGTAAATTATGAGTTTAATATCAAAATGCATTACAAATAACAGTATCGACACAACGAGATACGTTGTGCTCGACTTATTTGAATGAATACGACTAAAAAGGGTATTACTCATTATGGTTCACCACCCACAGTGACTTCTGAGGCGAAATTTCATTAAATCGATTTTTTTTGTATAGTGATTATACAATGTCGGGCTAATTAAAACGTTTTTTTCTTATATATTATTTCATCAAATAAATCAATATTTGACACAATATATTTATATTCTAAGATAAAATTATGATTCGCTTAAGAATACAACGATCTTATTCAACGCAAAGGCTATTTTCCTTAGGGAACGCCAAAAATCAAAACCCCTTTTTTCTGCAATGCTATGGCACAATCCATTCTACCCAGTCTACTGTAACACTGTAGTGTACGTCCACCAGTTTAAACCACAGCGCTCGCCCAGAATCGATCTTTCACTTTTTTACGCAATTTTACATTTGTCCACCCTCCCTTTCACAAAATGACTCATTGTAACGCGATGTTTGCTGCCAGATTTTGTTATATTCCAGTGTTGTCGAGTTCCACGACCTGTCTTAGAAACTTACATCGTCATGGCTGGGACTTCATTTTGTACCATAAAAATAAAATAAAAAAGAGCATTTTTTATCTTGTTAAATCTATATAACCAGACCACACTAGAGTTTAAATTTTGGTTATTGCTATGAGGAACACTGATTTGTTATGTGTTGACTTTATTTTATTAAATAGTTTACGAAATATTCGTTGATTTTGAGTGTTAATGGGGCGTTAAAATTGCAATTCATATTCCCAATGACTCCAAATAACGTTTAATTCAGGACTATCTTCGCGTATTAGCAATTACATACACACCTCAAACCGAGAAAATTGCTATGTTTCAAGTGTAATGATTTTTCTTTATCAATTAAGTGTTTACTCTCCTTAAATTCATGATCAAAATAGTTCAACTATTCAAAATTGGAGCCGTTATCATAGGTGCATCGATAGACAGTTCAGAAATATCAATGTAATCTTTAAGTGGTATTTATTAAAAACAAATAGTTTTTTAACATCAAGAACAAACACCACGCTGAAATTATAGCATCAATTTTGTAAACGATCAAATATAATTTAAGTACAAAGAATTATAAATAACATTTAACAAATTAATAAATCTTTAATTTTAGCAAAGTAGTTTAATATAAATTCGCTTTACTTAACACACTCGTGTGACCTGTATACTTAAACACTTTATTCCCTTTTTTAAAAGAGAAACAACAATAAACGTATGTTTTGTTTCTAAGGAATAATAATGAATTACCATTTTTTCCACATTTTCCACGAGAGTGTAGTTTATGACCTAGGTAATCTATTATTTAAAAAAAATAGACTGCAATTTTTTATCTTTTAAGACAAGATATGCATATGGTGAGTTTCATAATCGGGGGGACGATCTTGTTGAATAATAATGAATACAAACTCACACTGAAATGGAATTATCATAAACATTTTTTTTTAACAAGTGCATATATTCTCCTGCGAGTATTAGTATGTTTACTTGAATGCGTTGATCAATTTTTATTTTATTCTAACGAACACAGAACAACAACTACCAAATACCTCCCAAAATCATACCTATATTTTACTTGACACACATGTAGTTAGCCTGTGATTTATACAGTAAAATAGTCTTATCCATGTTATTATAAAATGATATATAATTATTAAAGCAGTTAACAAATATGTAGTGTTATGGAAGGATGGTTATTCAATACATCACAGTGTGTCCTGGTTAAAAAGCATTATTTTATATGTAAACAATATTTAATAAACATTCTAGTACACAGAATATGTTCATATATCTTGAAAATCGTCTTTGAATGTCTTATCTGCAAAAGCAAATGTTATAACAAAATGAATAAAAAAAACTATTAGATTAAACAAATGCGGCTCCAACAAATACTAATATTCAGACTTTCCATATCAAACGTGAGTGTTACATGCAAGGTACGTGTTATTTTTAAATCAAATTAAAAAAAAACAACGACATAAAAGCCATTTCAATAAGTAACATACGGTTTTTGTCTTTTTTACATACATGACAAAACGTCAATATGGCAATCAGAGAACTTGTCGCTTTGATGCGTTCTTATTTGCTTAAGGTCTCTCAGAGTATTTGGTTATGTCGACAACACCCGAATAAAATTATGACGGTGAGTTAGTTCACATGATGTTTGTATATTTGTAAATGTGTAGCCTTCTATCATCAAAACGTCCTGTCTTAAGTTACAGAAACCCGACGTAGTCGGAAAATCGGGGCATACAACGCAAATTACGTTGGTTGTTTGTACTTGGGATACGAAAGCACACTCATATCATGTGAGCGGCAAAATGCATAAATTGCGCAGACAACATTTTTCATCCAAATAAATACTTCCGCGTTAGCATCTAGTTTGAGGTATCTGTAGATGTCATTAGCCTATTATAAAGACATCATAGCGTCTTCGAGTCTTTCATCTGCGGAACATTATTGTCTAATAATGACAATAACAAGGTACTACTTATCATAATGGCTGAAACAATTGTGAAAAGTGTTTCCCGGAAAAAAAGTTAAATATGCATTTCAAGAGAGGCAACATTACTAATCTACTAAAAGTTATTACTTGCCGTTTTGTTTTTACATGTTATAATAATCACAAAATAAGTGCACGGTTATGCAGAAACATTTACATTAAATTATATTCCCCCATTTTGAAATGAGTGTCTCCATACGTCATGCATCAGTACGCAAGAAAAGTGCATTTCTTAATAGTTGTCTGGTCGTACTCCACAGAGATCTTCATACAAAACCTTGGACAAATAAATAGAATACAGTACTATCTCCCTTTGTAAAAAAATAACGTCAATTAAATATACACATGCTCAAAGAAATTTGGGATTTTTTTAACGGACTTATGCGAGGAACTCCTAACTATTAAGGTGGTGGTGCGAAATAATATCTCATAATAATCCACATACCCAAAATCACCACTTATAGGACTATAACCAATAACACTCAATTCCGCTTTAGTATCGCGTATGCGATGCGCATAAATCTGCCATTATGATCACAATCAGATGTGGAGCTCGTATGTTCTTCAAAAATAAAATCCCTTAATATGAATTCTTAATTAAAACTACATTAAGCGGTGGATAGCAATCTACAACTTTGAACAATAAATTTGATGTTATGGCCGCGTTCTTCGTATCGCGTTTTATATCTTGAGAACGATCTTAGAATTGTATAAGATAAATCATAAAATTGTATAAGATAAATCTTAAACTATGAAGAAGCTTAGAAAATCACGTGCTTTTTATGCTACCTTTAACGATCAGGACATAACCATCCTTTGACAAGCACCCAAGTGCTACGCAACTAAAACATGCAATTTAATTATCAATCCACATGGTTTCGGGGAGATTGTGGAGATATTTAAGCATCTTTGTGACTATATAATAATTTCCCCTGTATTCGGGTATTCAACGAGTATCAAAAGTCCCGATTTAGACGGTAATTTGGTTGAATAACATAATAACATGGTACCCGTTTATTGCTTGTTTTATTCGAAATTGATTTTTTGCAGTTGCCCCAACGATTTCTACCATTGAGTTGCAGATATGCGCATGGATTATATGATGTCAAACACATGCTTTCTACAAGAAAAAGCTAGATCATACAATCTTGCGACAGAAATATTTGCACAAATAAACACAAATATAAAAAAATCTTATGTTCGTATTGACGAATACGTATTGACACTGTTAAACAAATAAACAATGCTTCAAATTTAAGCAATATTTCTTTGTCAGTCTACTTAACGTGTTCTTATGTTCCTCTATCCGTATTCAAGTCGTCTTCTTCCTAGAATGCACGTAATTAAAAACAAACATAGAAACATACAGCACCCGTCCAACAACGGTAAGTGGTATCACGTATCGCTTAAACAGACTGTAAAAAACGGATCATTGATCCAAGCATCACCTGTATGGTTCCATTTTTTTTAAATCGTTTTCATCTTCGGGTATTCATATCCGGATAATGGGTACAACTTACCCTGAATGTAAGATGACTGACTTCGTGGTATCGCGATCAATGTCGGCATTGGTAATGGACTGATGGCTAGTTCGGATGGCAAAATGTATCGAATGTATATTACTCGTAGAGTATATCCAAACATACGGGTATAAATCGTATACTGGGTCTATTCTCGAAAACTGGTGAAAACTTCTTAAATTGCTTATCCATTATGATTTTTTGTTCATGCATCGGCAATTTTAAGTTTTAAACTTTAATATTACTGTTAACTACCATTACAATGTTACATTATTATTATTTTTTTTTAAATTTTGTCAGCAGGAATAATTCAACTATCAATTTTAATCTGATATAGTAAATGCCGATATTAGCAAAAAAAACAAAACATTTTTATGAATAATATATTACATTATTCGATGATTTTCAAACCGATACTTGACAAATATTGGCGAATTTATGCCCACTTTCTTCGCGATGAGCAATACATATTTTCGCCCTAGAAATACATCCAAGTATATAGGTCACTGCAAAAAAAAACTGATTAATGTTTTGTGTTTGTTATCGCGTTTACTGCATTTATACGATCTCCTTTAGTTTAAACCTATTTATATAAGCTCGATTGTATAGAAAGTACTTACTACTTATTTGAAACGCTCTCGACTCCGTATCCTGGGACTAGAACCAGTACTTGGTGTCTTTGGGGGAGATTTAAAGAGCGCTCCCACAATGGGGATCGAACCCGTGACCTCCCGATCTCCTTTGACGCTACGTACACGATTTATGTCTAAAATTATCATGGAGGTGAACCCTTTATAAAATATTTGCACTATTTGTTTTTCTTAAGTCCAAAACCATCAAGAGTCTAGCAATAACAGTGCAGCGTTAATGTATTGTATTACATTCTTAACACTGGTTGCATGTAAGAAACGCTCATAACGACTTTGTTTTGAAATTCAAATGTTTATCTCCTTCTAGCCAAGTCTTTATAATATCAAAATTCAGTATACCTAACAGTTACCACACAGCAAGAGACGATAATTTCGCTGTCAAGATACGCTTATGTTGCATCGAAACTTAAGGTATCAATATTCCTGAAGTTTATTTCCAATACACGTCAGATTTTGCGCAATGACGTCATTTTCAAACCCTGCTACTCACGTCGCTTTTGAATACGAATGTTAAACCCAATCTGAACGTGTCCATAAATAACACAAATTAATAGGTGAAGAAAAATTGAAAAAAAAAATAACGAGTGTTTTTGCTGGTAAGATTTCCTCGTGCACTTCGTGCCAACGCGCTTCAAACGTCAAGGTTATTATTCGATATAGATGATCACGTGGTCTACGACCTTTACATGGTTTAAATTTAAAAAAAAGTTGTGGCTTTCGATTACGATACTTCATTTGAGTGCGGATTTGTTATTAAGCAAAAAAGATGTGTATTTAACATGGAATTGATCTTTTTATCGACATGATTAAATAGAAAAAGGGTGAGTCAGATGCATTTACTGTCTATACAGGAGAACTTGGTAACTTCTCGAAACGTCATTTCAAAGCGAAGCTAGAGCGTTTTAATTGGATAATATCGTTTTTCTGTGGCTGAAAACTCCGCCTACTTGGGCAATGATTTATTTTGCGGCGAAGGTAGTACAGTTAATTGTAGAATTTTCGGCGAAGGGCCTATCGACTTGATCATTTTAAACACCTCCTACCTCAGCGGACGTCCAGATAGAAGAAAGAGCGAGAATATGTCCTTGTTACTTAAACGTTTAATTTGCAGAAAATATTGGTCTGCTAGAAATGTTATCACCCAAGCGAGGATTTAACGCGCAACATACGTTTCCGGAGACGTTCAAGTAACACTTTTTATGATAAACATTCACATTAAAAGTAAAAACAGAAGCAGTTCAGATGATGTACTCAAAACCGTTCAGACGATGTACTCGAACAAAAACCGTTCAGACGATGTACTATTTTCCAAATTCCTCGCCACAGATCTTAAAAAGCTTAAAGAACGTGCAAAACTTTGTACGAAATATTCTAAGCATGTTATAACGCCAATTTTTTTTTGTATTTTTTCGTTGTTT